>VOMN01074847.1:0-50668 GCA_014899125.1 Orchestia grillus
AGCCATTCAAAGTTGAATATCGTTTTTTTGGGACACACTGTATAGGACAAATCATGCTGACTTGTGGCAGTTGAATGCTATGGACTTAATTAAAGAAGGAGCAAAAATAGTGAGAAATTGGTGTCTTATAAGGCAGTTCTGAATAAAGCAAAATTTCATATGTTGAGTTATAACTGGTAGTGTAGAGAGTCAACACTTGGAATAAAGTAATATAATCACTGACCAGTTTGGACCATCCTCCCTTGGTCATCATGCTCTTTATGCTTAAATAAAATAAACTGCAGCATATGCATAAATTAGCAGGCCTCAATCAAGGGCAAACAAGAAACAAATGTTTTAAAGATTCAACATTAACAATAAAGAAGTGAAAATTAAACAAGTTTCTGTCTACAGAAGTGTACGAGTATGACGCGCACGGTCCAAGTGGAACCGGAGTCTTTGACGGAGCCAAGAAGCAGAACCTCTTCATAAAGTAGAGCAGAAACTGCGAGGGATTGGTGGAGTCTGGTGAAGTATTTCAGATACCAGAGTACATCCATATATCTCGAAAATGTTAGTTTTGCAAAATGGAATGTTTTGGTATAAATGCTTGAAAGGTCACTTAACTCAAGCCTTTCAATCCTTTCTATAGCAGCCGTTGGATGGTCAGTTGATGGGCCGTTGGATTTTAAGGCTAAGGTGAAAGGGAATGACGAGGTTGAGCTCCATACCTACCATCCCCCTCTCCCGCCCCGAGATCGTAAATTCAAGATGAAGCACACCTAAAATGTGGGCCGAGGTCAACATGGTACAGGTGATTTCTGAAAATTACACCCTGACCTACAACATAACAGTTGTTATGCTTCATCCATACACTGATATGTTTGTCAAGGTTTATTCAAAATCTTAACAGATGTAAAACTTTGTTACATCCAATTTATAACAGTAGGTGCAACAATTTTGCAATAAATTTGATCTAAATTGTACTGTTTAATCAATAATGTTTGAAAAACTCTTACTTATACTTTTTTACTGTCAAACTGAAATGAATGCAAGAAGTAATGTACAGCAAAATTCTATACAAGGCATGTTATTAAAATGATAACTTTGATACATTATATAATTATATGACATACATATGCATAATAAATAATATTACCTATCATATTAGGCTCCCATAACAGAAAAATACTGAATTGCATGAAACTTTTCTAGTAACTATACTTTTATCTCTTACAAATGAATCTGAAAACAATATACAATGCAAATTACTGCTTACATTTTGATAGATGATTTCATGATAACATCATCAACCTAAATTGCACTAATATATTTATATAAAAAATTTAAACTAATCTAATAAAATTTAATCCATTTTATTTGATCTTATTAATTTTCCTGAATACCTTTCAAAATGTCTTATAACAAGTATTGCCATAATATCTGATATGGTATTTATACTGTAAAAACTATTGAAAATGAAGTGCAGCATGCAATTTTTTCTGTTCCATTTCATATTACCTTGCATGCGGGAATCAACATTAAAAAAAAAACTACTTAGTTAGGCCTCTATATGAAAAAAATTTCAATACAACTTGGAATCACACCATCTCCTAGAAAAAGAGCTTATAATAGTAATATCTCTTCCAGTTCTATTCAAATGATGGTCAATCAAATAAATAATTAAAATTATTGGCCTGCTTCACTTTAGAGGTATATCTGATCTTCTACCTTCAACATATCTCAAAAATATACCTTTAGGATAAGTTAATAGATAAAGGTACTTTCAAACTTTTACATTATAAATATTTAGCACTGTCTACAAATTAAATCAATGTATTGTTCATTGCAGCAGAGCACAGTGTTTAAAATTTCTATATTTATAATGAGTGTTGGGCAGTCACTCTTGGCTAAGGTTCAGGTACATGTTACCTTAAAATTGGTTTTCATAATTAGTATAATGATTCACTTTAAAAAGGGCTAGATGTTGTACAAGATACATAATACATTGGTATGTGTGACACATTATAAATAAATCCCCAAGAATTTTTTGTTGACAGTTGGAAAATTATAAGTTTTTTCTACAATAGATATTTGGAAAAATGTATTCATAAGAACATAGAGCCTATTATAGACATCTGGATGCATGCCTTAAGACTTTAGTATAGAAAATTTAAAAATTTCAAAATTTATAAACAAGTTCTTGAAATAATATTATTTGAAAATAAATGCAACAATTTAATCTCATATTTTATTGAATATTCTTAATGATCACAAAATATTTTGCTGCACTAGAGCCTAGTAGACAAAGTAAAACTGTCAAACTGACCAAGATCTTTACCTGTAATTGCTCAACTCATAAATATGTGTTGAAAATAGAAGTTTTACAATACACGCATAATTCTTTCTATCACTTATGAAGAATCCCTACACAATTTGAATTTTCCAATATAACGCAAAATATAAATAAACAAACCGTACTCTGAATGCTATGGGTAGTTATCAGGCACTTTAAATTTATAATACTTCAGATTATATCTCCTTGCACAAACACTAAATTTATCTTTGACAAGCTTACCTTAGTGTTTGCGAGTCAAAACCTATGTCAACCAGAATATACACTAAAGAACTGATTGAATTTCTACTTGTTTAATAAACTGTTTCACTTCACTTGTCATCTTAGGAATCTTACTGTAATTTCCCACTTCAGCCCACTTTCTTGCTTGGTCAGTGACAGGAGACAATCCATCCGGAGAAACAAGTATGTTTAAATTTTAGTTCGAAATGACAATCGCATAGCTCATCTCCCGCTACTTTCGCTAACAATCATTCATCAGAATGAAATAATAAAAACAAAATAACTTATGGTACCTAATTTTGCGCCAATTATTTTTGCGGGATTGATTGATCATAATATGAACTAACACTCACAATTTTACATCCCTCAAATACCTGCTACATAACTACGACCAATTACCGGATAATGCGGATTATACCTGCCAAATAAAATTAGGATTCCGAGAGAATTAATTTAAGTTTTTTATTGAACTATGGGTAGATTTTTGAATGAGCTTTTTAAGTTGAGTTTCAAATATTTACATTCGTTTGGTTCGGATGGATAGAGAAACACAGGGGTCTAAACATATAACTCAACTCATATATTTGAGTCGTGAAGATTCGGGTCTGATCCCGACTGAATAATGTTCTTCGTGGTGCGTGATTCTGTGGTTGATGGAGTTCTTGTGTGGTGTATTTAGGTGGTGGCTTTGACACGGGGAGCGAGAGATCTTGAGTACGCCAGGGAAAACTTCGAAGGTGGCCAGTAGGGGCGTTGCTTGGTTGAAGTTGTAAGATGAGGAAATGCGAAAAGATACGAGGACCGAGTCTGTGCGGGAACAAAGTGCTAGATCATTTTGCTCATGAGATACGAAAAACCGATCCGGCTTACGCCTACTGTTACCCCACATTCGTGAGAAATAACTTACAATTTCTCAAAGTTCTTTATGACAAGTAAAGAAATATATAATTTCCAATGATTGGTTAGTGAGAGACGAATTTTACTACAAGGAATGTCTACACTATATGAAAATTTCTGATGGTCATAGGGGATGCAAGCTCTGTGTGCATTTAATATGCAAGAGCATTCGGCATAATTCAACATAAAAAATGTTAATGCTAACATAAACAACATTCATGAAAGCTGTTGCAATGAACTGATGAATAAGTAAACAGATCAGAATCTCTTCCAATAACGGGCATCACTCCCACACATAACCTCACTAACACCACGTGTGACAACGTTTCTGCATCGTGCAGGTAGCACGGAATCTCTTAGTGCACTTTCGACTATTCATTTATAAAAATCAACATCAATGATAACGTGGCTACATCTAAATTACCGACTGACAAACAAAACGAGAATTTAAGGAAAGGTGACACTAGCATCTTTGGCTTGTATTAGAGACGAATAACACCAAGCTAAAGTGAAGGTAAATACAAGATCAGCTGTGAGAGTCACGCCAGAAAAAAACTTTATTCATTCCAAAACGTTTTACCGTTGGGTTTTANTTCCTTTTCCAAGAGAAGTACTCCGCAGTCGCGTGAAAAACCCCATTCAGCCGAGGCTCGAACCCTAGCCCTTTCGGCTGCGAGGCCATCACGCTCTCCACTAGACCATGGAGCTAATAGCGCCGGAGGTGGAAATGACGTCATCGCGTGCAGATGGTTCCTGGCCAAATCTTACTCCGACTTGCTTTGTAAAATGATCAAAAATATATGCCGTCCAAAAATAACGTTTGAATTTTTAGAACACTTTGACAGTCAATTAAATTCGAGAATTTTAGAATTACGTTAACGATCTCTTGTCAGAAACTTAACTTCAAAATCGCCTGACTAGGAATATACAAGCTACCGCATGCTACAGATATATCTAATCCGTTCTCGAAGCTGCTCACCGTAGGCGCTTCCACAATATTGACAGGTAGGTGATTCCATCTCCAATCATCCGTTAAGAAAAGGAACTTTACAGCAGCTCAGCATCATACAATGGCTTCTTTAACTTGAATATGTTGAAGATGTTCCCGGATCCAAATTCTGCTCGGATTCAATTCAACTCGCCCGATATCAGTTGTTTGTTATGGCGTGTTCGAGAGATTCGAGCCCCTCATGTAGTCCTACAAAATATATAACTTATTATATGAAAGTTCAAAATTCAATAAAAACGGCACTCAGATTAATCTCATTCGGCTTTCGGAATTTGAGTGAGATCCATTTGAACAGCGTACGGATAGCCAAACCAATTGTAATATCGGTGTTTCTTTGGTAGAGATCTAGATTAAACATTTCAGAATGGTCACTTTTCCAGCAGCTAGTTCTCTGACCCTTCTTTCACTAAACTTTAACTGTCTAACTGCTAGTTTTTTAGCCGCTAGTTTGTCAACCACTTTTCGTCAACTACTAATTTGCCAGTCGTTAGTTTACCAACCGCTAGCTATCTTTCGCCAGCCGCTTGTTCATCAAATGCTAGTTTACCAACCACTAGCACTCACCTTGAACACCACACTATGTAAAGCTCAGATTATGTTTTAGGCCTAAAATCATCATGCTCTTTACATCTGCGGTCAGCTTACTCGTTTCATCCTACAATTTGACATCAGGGGCCGGCCTGATTTTCAAGCTTGGGATTTATGAAACCAGCAAAGTTAATGTCGATGTTCTTATTATCCCTCGTTCCTGTAACAAAATCGGAAGTGCTTCGATTCCGTCACACCTTGTAAACTGATGAAAACACTCCGTCCTGAACCATTGCCTCTTAGATTTACTAGATATAGGAGGCAGTGCACTGAGCCTGCGACAAGCCAGGGCTCGTTTCCTTCTGAGAAGAGTGTCTGCATCAATCGAGTGTAGAGTCACCTGTACGAAGAATCTGTAAAAATGTGAAATATTACGGTCACTTGAGCCCTTTAAAAAGAAAATATATTAAAAAATGGACAAATTAAAATCTATCTTACCAAAAAACTGAACTCAATGCTTAAATAGATGCTAAATTGAGTCTAGAAGTATTATTCATGTTTAATTTAATACCATGGAGAAAAAGACCGTCAGTTCAGGGTTAAAACTAACTTTATGGTAACATCTTAACTGACGAATAAAATAAGAGCCATTTAATGTTCATTTTAGGGAATATAAAAAGAAAGAAATTGGAATAAAATAGCAATATAAGATAAGTGACACAGGAAACCCAAATTCACTGGACAAGTGTTTTTGAAAATTTACAAGAGGCTTCTAATGCAAGTACAATAAAAGCAGTTAACATTAACTGGAAAATTGCGCAGTAGCTAGGCTGTCGTTAACTAATTCTATCCACTTAATTAGTGGTTTCTACAGCTCCAACAATCTGATGTAGCTTCCACCCATTCATGAATGGGTGGAAGCTACATTACTCACTAATTCAACCTTGAGATCATGATTAATTTCTTGATATTGTTCGACAATACTGTTGTCGTGTGCTTTCCTTCCGATCACAGTTTTTTTAGGGCAAAGTGTGGTAATAAGATTCTCGAAGGTTTTACTTTCAACAATTTGGAACGCGAACATGTCGTCTATTACATTATCAGTAATGAGAGGGTGGAGCTTTGTTTCATTCACTCGTGTAAGGCCAGTGGTAGAAATCATCAAGTTACTAATGATGGGGTGCTTGTTTCTTGCTTGATATTTTCGCCTCTTTCAAACATTCAACGGGATGTATTTTCGGGCATCTTTTTCTTCGAGACTTGCAACATTTTAAAAATTCTTTCGATTCCCATAAATATTTTGTTAGAAGAAGCACAGTTGAGGCGCTAAAAAACATTTAATATACTTTTAGACCAGTCTTGTTTCGTAAAATCATTATCGTTGAAGGTCATATGTGAAAAAATGTGCAAAAAAAACGTAAAAAATACATTGGAATCTTACTAAATTTGGTCCTCCATTCTATGTTTCTAAACAAAGCTAATAAAAGAACAAGAAATGATATTAAGAACTGAGATCTATGTATTAAAAATAAAGAAACACATTTTGCGCTGGTGCGATACTCGAGCTACAGTGGTGTTGAAGTCAGGTCTGAATTATAGGCAGGTCTATTTTTGAGTTTCAGCCAGGATTCAAGAATTTTAAGATCTGATGATTTATTGGCTGAATCTATGATTAAAAAATGATCAAGTTTAAACGGGTGATTTCAATTTATACAAGTGCCCTAGGATTTGAACAAGGTGATTTTTGTTACGGTCTATTTGTTCCATGACTAATACCTAAATGATCTGAAAAAGGAACTGTAGCCTATCCAATGTATAAACCGTTGTAGGCTACAAGTAAATTTGCAAATAATGTTGAAACGCACATCAGAAGGTAAGTAGTCCTTGTATTTGAAAATGTTGCTAATTTTAATAGAGTTTTTCAGACAGAGTTTAAAATGTATTTGGGGTAATTACGTAATTACTAGAGTAAAAGTTCTTTAAAGATTGCACATAATTTGTCCTACTATCGCCTAAGCATGGTAACCAAATGAAACCTTTTTCTACTGTAACCGTGTGAACTAGAGGGTGACCCATATAAATTTTGCTTAGGAACACTAAGGAATTTGTCTAATATATATAGATACATAAGGTACCGTTATTAGTAGAAAAGGTTCTAAGAAAATTAATTTTATATTCGAAGGCGCTGAGAGTGGAACACAAATGATAAGCTCTATATGTCAAGGTTTTGAATGCATTAATTTTGTATGGATAAGGTGTTGTGCTGAAGTAACTTGTGCCAAGTCCAGTGAATGTTTTTCCCTGTAAATCAGTGAACATCATTGAAAAATGGAAGTTAATTTGGTCTCACTTAGTGTAACAAGAACATTTAGAAATGATAACTCGTTTGAATTTTCTCCTTCCATCGCAAAATTTATAGTACTATTAAAATTATTGAGAAGGTCTACAAAAGAGTCGTGCTCTGTGTTCTTCCTTAAAAATAACAGATGTCTCATTCGAGTAATTTGTGTGATATATTGGCTTGAATGCAGCAGGGCATGCTTCTAAATATTCATTTTCTAAATTGCAAAAAAAATATATATATATTTGACGTTAGTGCCAGTGGGGTTCCCCATAGATAGACCCCGTCCATTTGTTGATAAAAGATGCTATTGAATAAAAAATAGGTTTGAGGTACCGCAAGTGTCAATAATTATTCAAAATGTTCCTATTAAAACCATGAAACAAAACTGTTTTGAGCAAATACCCTTTCAAAAATGATCTTTATGATTTCCTCAACCCGAACACTAGAATACAAAAAGGCTATGTCGAAACTAAGCATATAACAGTCTCAATGTGAATGAAAACGGTTACTTCGAAGAAACGTTGCTCTGGTGAAAGCTTCTCGAGTTTGATCGTAGTCTTGGGTAAATTGTTTTTCACAGCAGCTCTCCTTAGGATAAATGGAAGGGAGCTGAGTTGGTAAGTTTTAGTGCGTCCTTTCATGATTAGTATCTGAGGAAACTACTGAAAAATAATAAAGAATAAAATTATCAGGAGTGTCCTTGTCGTTTCGATACAAATCCCATTAGCAAGCGGAATAAAGAATTACATAAATTAGAATCAATAAAAGAACAACTGCAGGAATTGAACTAAGTTTTTTCGGCTAATTGGAAGCTGACTAGGGAACAATAAATGTGTTATTGATTCCTGTCTAATTTTTAAAAATAACTAAGGACTCTAAAACACGCATATTGGTAAACCTATACTCTAGCTCATAATGGAAAAATTTTCACAGGTAATTTTGGAATCGCAGTTCCAAGTGCGATGCGAGTAGCCGAATGAGGAGGCTGAGCTAACATTTTGGTAACGGAACTTTGCACTAGCACAAATTCGCCGCTCTAAATGTCTTATCGCACCACTAGCCACACAAAGCATACAAAGAATACTTACTCCTAAAGAATTGAAGCAAAGTAATGATTCAGAAGAAAATGAATAGCTCTTAACCGGACAGATATAACATCTGCTCATTAATTTTTAAAATCATTAATATATTTGAACTACAGAGACAGTGAATGACAAAAACAATGTGCATGTGGATATGTGACTAGACTTTCTGAACTGTAAAAATGAAAAAAATATAATGTTTTCTGCTAGAAAATTATCTTGGGGTGATGTAGTAGTATATACGAATATGAGCGTTTTTAAATGTTTAAAAACTAGGTGTAGAAACAAAATCAAAGTGTAGTTACACTGAGTTTAGTCGATATTCTTGGATGGAAAGCAACTAAAGTGAAACCCATACTGTTCAAATACTATTTAGGAGCAACATTTTCTGCTCTTATGTTATGCCAATTGTTCTTCACGGGCGATTCTAAAACATGGAGTGGCGTGCCCATTACACGGCACAGCGTTGGTAAAATGAGATTATAAGTGTAAATACATACTAAAATATAAATTTCTTTGTGAAACTACACTACCTCTAGTTGTATGAGAGGTTCTATTTACAGCATTACTTTGCTATGGAAAATGTAGAATTTTATGCAAGTCTGTATATTTAACTAATTTCCCCCTCAAAAGGCTATCAGTAAGACCGCTGCTCACAGACATAGAGCAAAATGGTGTCCGATACTTGGATTGCGCTGCGACGCTTCAGTGCAGCATAAAGAGGCCCGAGGGGCTACGAAGGGCTTTACGACCGTGTTGGCTACGAGGGCGTCGCGATCGAGTGTGTGGAGATCTTGCTGGGCTGCTTATCGTAACAAGATCAGAGGCGCCTTCGCTGCCTCCTCTGGAGGGCAGCACACTCGCACAGAGATCTTATCGTCTAATTGAACTGAAAAAATGAGCAGGGCCAGGCAAGAAGAGCTCGCGGACGGGGATGTGTAAGATATTATTTCTTCCAACCCTAAAGCTTTTTCCTATCAAAAAGCGTATGGTGTTCGTAACTTCCTTTACCTTTTTAGGTAAATGGTAAGAGTGGATGAGCATCGGTTGGTAATGAAGATAAGTGGGAAAATTTTTCTGAACGAGGAACGAAAGGTCGGCCCAGATTCGGTTGATTAGATGGAGTGAAAGGTGCGTTAAAAGGTATGAATCTGTTCGTAGAAGAGGAGAGCCTGGGTACACAAGATAGGAGTGCGCGGAAGTTGGTAGTGAATGATTGTGGATGACACAACCTCGATGGGTAAGACCACCATCGGTGCGCGCCTAAGTGGGGATGATGGCTCCTCTTGGGCACGCTGGTGGTGGGGGTGGTGGGGGACATGATATTGTAGGAGTTGCCTTCAATCCCAGTCGGGCCTCATGGCAGTAGCTCTCATGTGTGTTTTCCCTCTCTAGTACCCGGATGCCTGTCTTATGCTGCCGTCTGAGTGAAGGACAAAGAAACTGCTTTTTAGTAAGAGCTCACTTTTTTCCAATTTTTCTTTTCGGAACTATGAATCCACGACCAACCTCTCCATGTGAGATAAAACGGTCCGAGCATCGATTTGATTAGATAAACATTCACTTCAACCGCAAATCGACGCTCAATGCATTCAATCACTTTAGGAATGCGAGAAGTTTCGCCTCGAAAGAAGAACTTCTAACAATTTTAAGTGAAACTATTCGAACTCGAAACTTCAGCAACCAACACTGGGGCTCTTCAGGCTGAGTTAATCTGTTAACTTCATTTTTTATGATATAACGGTCATTTACACAGAGTAATGAATACCTCTCATTTTTCAATGTTAATATTATGCAGAGGATTACAGGTCTGGAAAATGGGAACAATAATCACTAGCCAGGTCATTTATTTCAAACCGTAGTTGTTTATTCGAGTTATTTAGTGGCGGAAAAACATCTAAAGACTACTCGGGTGCCATTTTTCTGATGTGAGATACTACCTGATTAATTGATAAATTTGTGAACTGCTTGTTGCTTTGTTGCGAGACAATTGAAGCTCACTGAGGGAACAATTGTAGACGTCATCTCATATCTCAACATATTTGTGCAAATCGAGATATGCTGCGATAGAAGCTTATTCAGTTTTTCAATTACATTTTAAAATGTATTTTCAGTTGCTCTATCTATAAAATATAATACACATCAGTTGTTTCAGTCATCAAAATAGCTATTGTTCATTTTTTGATAAGTCACTACTATTCAGTGTTCACACGCCAACTAACGTTACATTTCGTGAATCTCCATGTTATCAGATATATTCAAAAACAATTTAATTTTCGGATATATTCGAAAATCGAGTCGTTCTGGTACAATGGGAGATGTTTAATTGGCTGCTCAAAATAAAGCATTAGAAAATATTCACTCAACAGAATGCAAGAAACAGTAAAGGCTTCTATTCATAGATGTCCACATTCACAGTAATAATTCGCTCTTCAAGTGGCTTCAGAGGTAACAATTGGCATCTTCAATAATAAACTCATTTTCTAATGCAAAGACGGAGCATGTAACGGGTGAACGGAGTGGATAACTTCGTCTATGTCAACGAATTTCAACGCATGTTCCTCAAGTAGATAAGTTACGGGCTTTTATTTGAGTTGTTCAAAATGCAAAAGAGAGAGAAAGATTTTGCATATAATGCAGATGGTGCTTTGCGTTCTTGACCACCAGCCGAATGTTACGGTAGTAAAGTCTGAAAGTCTGTATTTAAGACGCGCAATTATTAAAATGCTTATCAATCGCTAGGCTGTTCACTAGCAAGAATATGCGAGCAATATTGCTCTGAGGAAGGGTGAGTGTCCATGGAGGTGTCAAACGACATGCAACTGGATGAGTGTGAAGGTGTCGCATAAGAAGCAAATGGGCGAGTACTGATGAAGGTGTCGCATGACAAGCAAATGGGCGAGTACTGATGGAGGTGTCGCATGACAAGCAAATGGGCGAGTACTGATGAGGGTGTCGCATGACAAGCAAACGCACGGTATTGTAACGATCCGTTGTGTTGTACCCGCACTATTCTTTTTTCTAGTGCTGGGAAAGGAATTTAAGCATTCATTAATTAACATTTATTTAAGTGCCACGGTATTTTCAATGGCTTACGTCATAATTTTTCAAAGAAAAGTCCATGACGGATGAACTGAAACAGGCATTTTTAATGATATTTTGAAAATAGCAATATAATTGTCATCGAAGCTTTTTTTATTGAGATTCAATATATGATATTTCCTATTTTGTTTAACCTAAGATTGTATTTCAGTTATCAAGTTGAGCTATGTTTTAGTGGGAGGCGTACGAGATTTAAAAAATTCTGCAGCTCCATTTGGCCCTCTGCCAAATACCATTCTTCGAACCAATATCCCAATATCATTCCAGCCGAATATTTTACAGTCCTCGGATCTAGATAAAAAAAATGAAATATTTCTCCGCAGCTACTCAAAACACATAAACTGTGAATCGCGATAAACAGGAACTACAAATGACACCTGATGAAACCTACATCAGAGTGAGACCTCTGTCATCACCATGCGATAAATTTAGTGTCTTAACATACTACACAAAACATGGCCATCATGGAAATTATGGATTAATAACCTGGTTTGCAAAAGTTTAAATGGAAACTTTAGCTTCGAATATGACGTTTGCTGCGGATAATTTTTAAAGTAACTGTTGCATAATGAATTTTTAATGTACTTCCAGATGAGTATGCGAAAGTAAGAAATATTACATATGACCTTCATTCTATGTATAATTGTTTTAATAAATAAAATGGAAAATGTCTCTGCGAATGGTTCTGTTTGATTCATTGGATTGCTATGGAAGATGTTTAATTCAAAGTTTTAGTCCTATTATCTAGTCCTACATTATTACCCTATTATCTAGTCCTATATTATCATCTGTAGAAGCGGCGGCAGCCCAGTGTGGCCCGGGCGTAAAGGCCCAAACATCTTCAAGGAATCCAGGTAGCCAAAAGGTATAGTTATAGTGTTGCATTGCATCTCGTAGCGTCGTATGACGTTGCTTTGCAATGCATCTCGTTCACAGCGTACTCTATACATATATAGAGTACGCCATGATCTCGTTGCATTGTATGACGTTGCGTTGTATTGTATGACGCTACGTTGCATTGAATGGGGTTGCGCTGCATTGTATGACGTTACGTTGCATTGTATGGCGTTACGTCCCACTGTATGGCGTTGCGTTCCATTACATCTCGTTGCACTGTATGGCGTTGCACTGCATTGCGCCTCGTTGCACTGTATGGCGTTGCACTGCATTGCGTCTCGTTGCACTGTATGGCGTTGCTTTGCATTGCATCTCGTTGCGCTACTGTATGACGTTGCTTTGCATTGCGTCTTGTTGCACTGTATGGCGTTGCTTTGCGTCTTGTTGCATTGTATGACGTTGCTTCGCATGGCACTGCGTCTCTGTCGTTACATGGCATGGCATATTGCGTTGTATTGCATGGTGCTACGTTGCGTCTAGTTGCATTACATGGTGTTGCGATGGAATGCTTGGAGTTGGTTGGATTCCATGACCTCGTGTTGGATTATGTAACGTTGCGTTGGATTACGAGGTGTTGCGTTGGATTATACAGTGTTGCATTGCTTTTTCTTGCATTGCATGGCGTTCGCTTTGTATTGCATCCATAACGTCACATAACATCACATTACATCACGTTACATCACGTCACAGCACATTACACCACATTACATCACATTACATCACGTTACACCATATCACACCACATCACATCACATTACGTCACATAGCATCACGACATATCAAATTACATCATGTTATACCATATCACATCACATATCACGTTTCATCACATTAAATCACATTACAACACATAACAGCACGTTATACCACGTAACATCACATTACATCACATTACAACACGTTACGCCACATCACATCACATTACATCACATAACACCACGATACATCAAATTACAGCACGTTATGACAAATCATACCACATCACACCACGTTACATCACATTACATCAAATTAAATCATGTTACACTACATCACATCACATTACATCACGTTAAACCACATCACATCACATTACATATGACATATATTATTTTATCATACCCCATTCTACTGCATAATATTACATTGCATCACGTTACATAACATCACATTACATTATGTTGAAATGCATTACATTTCATTATATCTGAATATTTTGTTTTACATAAAACTCTTTCTTGAATATGGAGGTAGTAATATAGTCAATAGTTATATATATGCATATATGTTGGAAACATAATAACATATAGATGATAGGGTGCTTCATACTATATCAATACACGAGAGCAGCCCTGCCACTGCGTGTGGGTTCGCTCGCCTTGAGAAGACTCAGTAGGCGATTAAAAAGAGTCATTTCAGTTGTTCTGAGAATCCAACCACCCTATTTTATTTTCATGACAAATTTTGAATCAAAATGTTTTATCCGCCAATAATTGAAAGGTAATTGAGCAGGGAAAAATCGATGAATTGAAAAAATGAATTAATGTGTTACACAGGCTTCATTTTTTATTTTTTAGATAAGTTAACTTCGTTTCCGTTATTAGAACTATTTTTTTTTAACCCGATTCAGTTCAAATATTATTTATAGTAAGATATGGTTATTTAGAAGGTATTTGAAATTTCAGAATGAGAAAATGGTTGGGAGGCTGGACCCATTGAAGGCTCTAGCCAATACCTTGCCCAGGATATGGAAGGCGGGCGTGAAGTGGGCTGTACCAAAAAGTGGCAGCAAGCTTGGAATGGGCGGTACATAGTGTTGGCAACAGGCCTGTAATGGGCGGTACCTAGTGGGGGCAACAGGCCTGTAATGGGCGGTCCCAAAGAATGTACCAGGCCTTCATTCAACTGGCCAAGAAGCCCCAGTGCAAGCCCTGCTACCTCCTGTGCATGGTGTTCAGCTCGGCATACACCGTTCATTCAACATTGGATGAGTTACTTGCTGAGTTTGTAAAGTCAGTTTAGTGATGAATCCTGTACTTCATACTGGAAGCCTTTTTCGCCCATGGGAGTTAAGGAGTGACACCTTACAAAATGATGACAGTCAGCGGACAGCTCATGTGAAACCTGACCAGGATGACTGTTTGATACCTGTCGAATTACTGAAGCTTCCTGACGATAAGAGTAGAAAATTTGAATCCAGTTTAATGAAAAGGAAAGAATCAATTCGCAGAAAATGCTTCGCATCTTGCACAGATCGGCGCCTTTCCGAAGAGAAATCTTCTGACTCATTACATCAAAGACTAAAATTCTCTCCTGGTACCGAACACGTGCCTCAAAATAAGAGAACAGCCGTTCCAATAGCAAAAATTTCTCATTCATCAAAGTTTTCTCAGTCTTTCCTAGAGACAAAATTATCAAGTGAGGCTGGATGCGTTTCAGATTTTTCCCGCAAAAAACGTCCCAAAGACAAAGCATGCAGTAAATGTCATAATACATTCAGCAACCAAGCTCAATTGGATGCCCACATGCGAGGTCATTTTAATGTGCGCAATTACGGCTGCGAGTACATTGTTGACTCAGCCACCAAGCGAAAGTGTGGCAAGCGTTTTGTAAGAAAAGAAGAACTCACGAGACACCAGCGTACCCACACCGGAGAAAAACCTCATTTGTGCCGCATTTGCAGCAAAGGATTCGGACGTAAGGACCACCTACAGAAACATGAGAAAACTCACGAGCGGAGCCAGCAGAGCCAGTATCAGTTCCAAATGACGCCCTTCAACTTCCCTCTCCCTCCTGCCGTTCCTGCACCATTTCCTCTGATGGCTCCTCCCAGGACGGACTTTTTGATGCCCCTCACTCAGTCAGATTTACTAATGCATTCTCTAAATCTTTTGTCATACACTCAAAATGGACATTTTCAGATCGATGAAAAACAAAAGTTTCCATCTTCTAATGTAAGATCATATTCACAGTCCGTTGAAAGCATGAATGCTTTTGAAAGTTTAGCGCGATCTCGTGAAGTAAATAAAATTGTCAAACCTTGCTCTCGTTTCACGTGAATGTATGTACTGTATTGATTATATTAGGCGACTTATTTTGACATCTACTGTGATATTAAGTTAAGATGTAATTGTAGTTTTATCTCTGGTCATCGTTTGGAATAACTTTCATCCTACAGTTACTCAGTTTAGGAAACCTTACACTGGTGTTGCAGTTCTTTATATGGGTCGTATGTTATAAATTCTGTATTAATTCAGAAACGAAAGTTTCTGAGTTGTATCAAATTTGGGTGGAAATGCACGCACGTACTTTTCATACTGCATCGTACGTACGCTATAGGAAACCATTCATCATGACTAGGTTTTTATCATTCAAAACATGATTATTTCTTTACGCTCTTAGGTGTATGTTTTGAGAGTCATTTAATATATAGATCATTCATCCTCATCAATGGGTTTTCTCAATCAGTAAACTTTGTAGTCCATCATGTGAATAGCTTATATTGTATTTCTCAGAAGAAGCTTTTTGCTCGCACAGTGATGATATTTCAACTTCAGGAAAATATTTATGTACGTTCGGACGGATTATAAATTTAATGACCCTCGTTTGAAGCGGTAACTTTTTGAACTCTGAGAGGCCAAGTGGTACGCTTCATGCGGCGAAACTCGTGTAGGAGCTTATCAAAATTTTGTGGTGTAGAATCTTCTTTCACTAATGTTCCTTCAGAATGTGTTTCACACTCTCTTGTACGCCGTTAGGACAAACTCAATAAGCGGGTAAACTGAGAAATCCTTCTGGTAGCAAAAAATCTGTGTAATTTCCTGTCTCATAATATTAACTCATATCGAACTATTATGGAAGAAAATACACAATATTTTTTCCTAGCATTTGTTTCAAACTGTAAAAGATTCGTACTTAACCCATGCTGCTTGTAAGGTGCTAGACGAATGAGTTATTTCATTATTATCTTCTGCGCTGTCAGCAAATTTAAGCCTAAGGCAAGTTCAATGAACATATTTTATCCGTTGCATTGAAAATTACTGCGTCCGATGAATCGAACTGACTCTTTGAACTGACGCAGTTTTCGAGGTCTTGTCATTTTTTAGTTAGGTCCCCCTTAGACCATCAGTTAAAATTAGCGATGCGCATCATTTCAAATACCATTTATATCGGACTTACATGTATGGTAGACTATATTGAACATATAATATTGGTTGAGCTACTGACGCTGCCAGATTAGCAGTTGTGTTATCCTGGCCGAAGAAAATAACCACAAGCCCAATCCCTTGTTTTGTGGTTGGACAATATTTATTCAGGTTATACGGTTTCCTCTAGCGTATAGTTCTTAGGGTTGAGAAATGATGACTTGCTTTAGTTATTTCAACAAATTACTCATCTGGTGAGATCAGTCCTTTAGACACATATTGTGCTTAGAAACTTCCCTCGCACATAAATGCTTTGTTGCTTTCGGCATATTCTAGTAACCATGTTAAGATTAAGATCAGTAGTATGAAAATTGAAGTCAATAAAAATTTTGGGCGAATACTTGAGTTTTCTGTTCCTTTATCGCCTTTGAATGCAGCATGCAAGCTCTTTTATAGCTGAAAGCTTTGTCAATGTTTGCATTAGAGGCTCCTGAATTCAGCTGATCACTCTCTAATTGCCGTTGACGCGAGAAGCAATGGTGAACCGAATGTGATCGAATGTTGCTTTCACCCGCTTATGATGAAAGTATCCTTTAGCGCGCAGGATATCAGTGACTTCGATCTATGTACCCGTAACAAGTGGAATCATAGGGCTGTGCTGAAGTTAAGAAAGCTCAGTGTATGAACAACTTGGCTCGAAGAAATTGTATAAATGCCCGAAGAAAGTATAAGACAGCATTTATTGAAGGTATACGTACGTTTTAGTACATAATACTGCATTTTTTATAACGGTCATCCCATCTGTGCAGATCACATAGGCACGTTTTACTCCTTACAGTTTAAGATGTCAGACAATTGCGGCAATGAAATTATTCAAAGTTCTTATGGAAATGATACAGTGATTGAAAAAATTACACGAAGCTGTCTTCTCTTCTTCAAAGTAGCAGTTTTAGCTTGAAAAACGAACTGAATGGAAATTATCAAATAAACTTAGGAGTTGCTGCGGTAAATCTCACAGGTACTTCTAAGGAAAAAGCATAATATTTAGCATAACCCATACAACTTCCGTACGCTATCTAATAACGATTAGAAATTATTCTAAAGATTGGAAAGTGGGTCCCTCGTGAAGCGTCCCCAGAATATCAGCAGCTGGGTCTTGTGCACATTCTTACTCTGACTACGCTTCAGAAATAGTTTTTATGAGGGTTGTTGCTGGTGATAATTAAGAAAGGGACCCATTTACAAAACATAAACAGCACTGCTTCTAAGGGATCAGTCAACGTGGTATATAACTACCCAGCAATAGAAAAAACTTACTCCTTCCCGCCTCCCCCCCAAAAAAAATTACATTAAACGTGTAGAGAGCGACGGAAGGAATTGCACGATATAAACAGTTAAACAAAGTTCAAACTGCTATTGTTTATCACTTCGATCAAATTAACCTTTTGGAATCCGTTAGTGTTCAAAAACAGTCCATGTAATTGAACAAAATAAATATCATCCTCCATTACGGTAACTTCTGCCTCACTCAATATCTTTTGGGGCAGAGCGGTCTGGTGATGTTTTATAATCTATGTTATCCTGATCACACCTGTTGAGATTTTCTAGTGTTTAGGAATCAATGAAATCAGTTGCAAGGCTTTTGAGATACAGCAAGAGTAGTAGTTAAAAGGAAGTAGGTTATGTTTCTCATCAAAGCCAGACAATTTTTGCATACGTTACATTTTTTCAGCTCGTAACATATATCTAGAGTGCTCTTTTAATTCAAAATCTAGATTAATTTGATCAAATACTTTAAAATATTCATGACTTCTTTTTTCAATCTCGACCCCATATCAACCAATTTTCCAATACATTTTCATAAAATTCATGGCTATTTTCAATTTGAGAAAGGCTTTAGTTTTTTAACTTAGTTTCTGGAATTCAGTGTTTTTTTTTCTAGATTGTGAATTGCTTGGCTTGCAAACAGAGCTACATGTAGAGAGTAAGGCAAATGAGACAAGATTTCCAGTCAAAAGCTAGAATATGACACAAAGTCCCTTGATTGCTTATGGATGCACATTTTGCGGAATATCATTCCGCACCAAAATGTATGATTTTTTGATGCGTAATATTATTTTTTCACTACAAAACACTATTACTATGAGGTCTGTGAAGCCTTTGCAACTGCTTAAAGGATAGTTCAGCTATAATAGGTTCATTTTCTACAGAAGCTCTCAGTAACTAATCCCTTTAATGCTCTATCAGATATCCTGTATGTAACTTCTGTGAGTGCATTCCTATTTTGGTTCTTTTTAGACATTATGAATCAATTTTTAAATATTTGTTGCTACATCCGATATTCCTGTAGGTAATACAATTTTTATTGTTGTGCTGACTTATTTCAAGAATGGATCAAATATCCTCTATTCAAAGGATAATATACTCAATTTATGATATTGAAAGCTCTATCATTGTTTAAGGATAGAAAAATAGAAGAAGGAATAATCCATTTTTGAAAGCGACTCAATCAGACACCACGGAGAACTGAAAATCGAATATCAGTAAATCTACACTTATCATGCAACATTGCTGCTCGCAAACATGCATGAATAACGTTCCACCTTAATATCAGTTTTCATTGAAATGGTGTATGACTAAAGAAGCAAAAATAATGTACTAATGTGCAATTATTTTCATTGTTACAGGTTTCTTATCTATAACATAGTTAAAGTAGGACATTACTTTCATTCTAACCCGAGATATTCCAATTGCAGGACAGTTTTTGCTTCGAAAGAATTGAAAGCATGATAAAAACCTTTAAAAAGGCTGACACATGTTTCGAAATAGACTAAGCTACCTTCAGAATTTTTGTGCCATTTTATGAGCATATTGTCAACATAGAATTAAACTTTAAACACACGTTTATGCTTTAGAAAGGCGTTTACGCTCAGTAACTTTGTCGCACAAATTGCACCCAACTTGGCACTCGTGAGTGCTCAAAAAAGGCGCAATTAACTCTGCTCATACATGTAATAAGAATATTTTTTATTGCCAAAACACTGAAGTGACTTACTTGGTCTTTTCAACTAAAGAAACAATTGAGCTTAGTTAAAGCTTATGAACCGCAGGGCATCGGCGGAGCTTCGAAAATACGAAAGCCATTGAGACACGTTTCTTGCTAAAGTTCTATGAATTTGAATGATGCCCTAAAATAAATGGTATTTTCATGCGCCGTGTATCGATCGAGCTCCCTATATGCAAAGCTTCTCAACAATCAAATGAAATTTTGTGTATATTTACGCGCATATGCTGTCTATATTTTGCAAACGTGCACAATGTAAGTCAATTCATAAGTACAATGGTATATGATAATATCTCACATGAAATGAGAGCATTTTGGCGCTTTCAAAACATAAAAAAAGTTTAAATTTTTGGATATGTACTGTACATTCTTATATGTATAGCTTCAAGAACTTGGTCCATAAGTAAAACCGTGTAATATTGTAAAAAATATAGCAGTAGACGACGATTAAATTCCCATGAGCAGCTTCATTTCAATATTCCTCCACCGGAAAGAAGTTACTGTAAACTAAAAATGAAAAGGAAACCTGATTTGATGCCACTATGAGAATTTTATAATGGATATGCTTACATCGATTTGTTAAAAATGAAATCGACTGGTTTCAGTGTATCATATAGTCCAGCTAGACCCAGATTAAACAGTTCTCCGTTGTGAATTTTCATATCACACTATCTCTTTTCCTAGCCTCCAACCTCAGCGTTCGCAGTAGCTAAAGTCTAACCATGACGGGCATCGTTGCAGAATTTGGCGAGCTCAACGAAGTTGATTTTGAAGAATCGTCCTCAAAGTTGCGTGTGGGTTAGGTGCTAGGAGAAGGGATGGTATGAAATTAAGAATTCAATACAGAAAACCTTTTAATCTTGGTCTTGTTAGACAAAGTAATTCGCTGAAGCTGGACTTTGTCATTTTTAGCAACTAAAAAAAATGTTGAGCTCGGATAAGAAAGAAGCGCTAATTTTAGGCTTGACATTCTTACATATGGAACATTTCCTTTGTTGGGAATAGTTTATTGATTTGTATTCAAAATTATTTTCTGAAGCCTAACTTCAGATCTATCAAAACTGGCCTACGAAATAAAATGTTACTTCAGGTAATGCGCTTTTTAAGTAGAAACGGTATTTGAAAATATTAAGTAAATGCCTATACGTTACGTTTGCTGTAGCGTATATTCTTTTCAATTGTTAGAAATTATGATTTGGCACTCATAGTAAATTGTTAAACAATTCGTGAAATGTTTGGTAGTATATATGCATATAAATAAATGTTCGAACGCTCGACCTATTACATATTTGTGATAGTTAAGCTGAAAGTTATTCTCCGTATATTTGATATATATATCTTAACTATCACAAATAGGTCATATATATATATATGATAATGTATGCAGTAGCTTATACTCGTATAAACATACGCCGTACAATATGATTCTATAAAAAATTATCGTCAATTCAACTGAAATGAAGTATGAACCCAAAAGAGATAAGTAACACTACAACCTGCGATTAGTTTAAAGTTACAATTGTTAAATTGAGGCTTTGACATCAGCAGATTTCCGTAACAAAGTTTCATCTACTGTATGTGCCTTAACGATTATATGAGATAAAAATTTAAAGTAAAGTATGTTCAATAGTAAACTAGAAAGTTCTAATTGATTGAATTATCTAAGTTTCGTAGATTATGAATACTGAAATGAATTCTATGACTAGACTTTTATTTTTGTTAGATTTCTTTTGCGGGCCATTCTAAGCGCAATTTTAGAGTACTTCAAGCGAAATTTGCACATTATTGAGGAACAGAAAATTTAGCGCAACCGAGTTCGTCGTCTTTGAACGGAGGAAAAAATGGTTTTGACAGAAATTGATTCTTGGTATTTTGTCAAAGGACCTCGGGCTTTAAAATTTAAAGTAAACCTTTGTAGTACACTATGCCTTCGTTTTGAGAGTCGTACAGTCAAATGAGATGTGTTTTCATTACATATGTCACGCACGTCTACTTCAGCATAGAATATGCTAAACATGTTAAAACGAAAATTTCAACTTTCAATGCTGGTGATCGAAAATTCAGACATTATTTTTCGTGTTTCTCGGTGACTTGGGATTTTGCAGATGGTTGGAGACATCTTTGGTGACCTTTCAGATTGTGCTGAAATGTTTCTGCACGCGTTTCCATCCTATCCTTAGGTATTATGTATTCCCGTGTGTGGGTCACTGAGGCTGACTGCCCGTGAGGTTCTCCGGCGTCTTGTTTGTGCGTTTTCTGGACTCTGTCCAGGTGATTCGATCTCGTCGCTTTGACACAGATGTCTTGTTGCCGGCTCGTGTATGACTTAAAATAGATCTATTATAATAAAGGACACTGCCTTTATAGCACATTGTCGGTTGTAACTGGCGGGTTCAGGCATCCCCGTCAGGCCGTTGTTGCCCATCAGTTTGAGCTGGCGGTTTTGAGTGTCCGATAACTCAATATCTTCATGGTTTCATTCCTCGATTCTCATTCCAATGGTACTCTCTTCATTCTTCGGAGTTTGGGTTTCGATTGATGAAGTATAGTTTAAAATGAACAATTAATTCCTGGCTGTTACGTTGAATGTGTGTTCTCCTCTTAACGTTTCTCTTTTCGTCCTTATCTTTGTTCTCTTGCTTGTGGCGTAAATGCCATTGGGATCACTGACGCAGTCCATGGAGTATTCCTTTCCTATTTGTGTATGCATCATAAGCTCAAGTAATAATAGTAATTATACAATAAATAAAAATATACAAAATACAATATTCATGTTTGAAATCCATCTACCTCGCTCCTGAAAAACCGATTAATGACTGTCGCTAGAAAAGAAATTAAATTAGCGAGCTGCTCCAGTGGTCTAGTAAAAGTAAAATATTTTTTCAATTAAATATGAACTTATTTGATGAGTTAATACCTGAGGACCTTTTATATTTCATTATAATCAAAAGTATTATATTCCGGTGATTCGAAATGGATTCTTTATTTTTCAGTGGGATTTTAGCTGTCTAAAGCCTGACTGTTGAAATTCATAAGGACAAACTCGCACTAAGGAACGCAGGAAAAAAATTAAGAATGGAGTCTATATTTAAAGAAAAACTGGGGAGTGAGAAAAATAACTCTCAGATTTCTATTGCCGGCAGATGGATCGTACTTTCACTCACCACCAATTTTAAGCAAACTCTAATACGAATTATAACTTTTTTCGGTTTAAAAAGTGACTCCTTGAGTTGAATAATGATACTCGTACTGCAATCAGCTTGTATAAGAATCTTGGATATCTAGTACAACCCAACTATCCAAACAAATTAGTCATAAAAGTTTTTCAGCAAGATTATATAATTTTCAATAAATCTCCTTGAAAAATTATTCCACATTGTGTGCAATAAAACACGATCATCAAGGCAAAGTAATAAATTCTGCTGCAGAGTGTTGTTGTGTGATACGATTCTCATATACGTACATGAAAATATCAGATGAATATAGGTAGAGCGATCTATCTAGCGTGCTTAAAAACGAACTTAGGAGGCACGAAGAGCTAGCAAACATCCTGACATACAATAGCTTTCAGCTGCTAATTCAATTTTTCGTTACCGTCAAATCTATAAATTTTTGGAAAAAGTTGAAGTAAATGCGAGTATTGCTGCATGGGTCTCGAAATCGAAACTTTTTTTGATAGTGTTTTTAATTTTCAGTTGTTGCTAATAAGTTGGGTATTAATGTTTAACCAATCGCTTTTGGGTATTTTTCGTGTCCCGTGTACTTTGCTCGAAGGGTAAAAAGTCCTTGAAAATCTTTGAGACTCCGTGATCATTAAATTATGTACACGAAATTATGTTCGTGATCTATACTTTTCATTTTGATTTGTATATCCTTCATTATCATCTAAAAATTTTAGTTTGCTGTAACGAAGCCAATCTTCTGTTTAAATTTAACTCAACTGAAATCATGAAAACACACTAGTAACTCCCTGTTCGAACTTTACATGATTGAGATTTGAGCAGCTGCTCCAACTGGGAGCCTGAGTGGCTTCATGAGTCTCCTTACAAGTAGTCTTGAGATCACTACTGCTGCAGCATTGCAGTTTCCTTATTTATTTTTGCATATACTGTCGGTACATGTCCCGTTTCTTGCCACGTTGAATGATTGAACATGACAGAAACGGGCGTGAAGATGCTGTTGATAACGAGACACGACTTGGTAGCATTCAAGTTGAGTGATGGTGAGAATACCCGGATGACTCTTATTCATCAGTTCAGTGTACGATGCCACCCAACCACGCATAATCAAAACTTAGTTTCACCATTTTTCATGGCTATATCGTGCCCAGATACGAGGAAGGTGGGTTTTATACGACTCAAAGGCCAATGTTTCATATCTTACCATTGCTATAAGGGTTGAAGACGGGTTGAGACGGGTTGAGGGGACCCATTCAACAGCTGCTGCGCTCTGGTCTACTATCGAGCATCGTACTTTTTTGGGCTTCGAATCGGTGTCTAGTCACGCCGACTGCAGCATGGCTTGGCGGCTCCCATTGAATAACCCATGTCTCGTTCTCGTGCTATACAAATTTCTGTAACCCTTACCACTTGACAAAATATAGAATGTGTCAGAAAAGTAAAGCCTCTAATGAAACTGCTCCAAAAAATTGCAGTAAACAATCATTTCTAGGTCCAAATTGCTCGTAACTTAATTTCACTCATGTTTTCTTGATAGATATATTCTCTAATTTGTACATTGATACCTCTGTTTACCTCTGAAATAAAATATGACTGTACCACGAGATCATTTACCTCGCTCGATATGTCATCATTTCGAATGCCATGCTCCTCTTTTACCTTCCGTGACATCACTGTCGTACGACTAAGAAGTAATTAAATAACAACTGATTCAAAGTTCCCTCCACGAAAAATTGACATGTAATTTCGTTACATTGAATGATCAATATTAGTTTTTTTGGCAGTATAGGCTTGCCTTGATTGTTTTTCTAATAATAAAGTAATGAGGATTTTGTTCGCTCAAGAGGAGAATGCGTTTCTTCTAATTAAACGAGTAGAAATTATAGGATTGATTTTTCGTTCAAAATTGGCAGCTTTAATTGGTAGCAAATATTGAATTCAAAAGCAATTTTTCGGTATGACTATCAGTATACATAGAGGGGCTCATTATTTAATTATCGACAGATTGCGGGGCAGGTTGAGAGACTACGGTTGTTTTCTCTCGTTCCAAGAACTATACTTCTCGGAGTCGCTCTAGTAATTCTTGTTGTTCTTAGCTAGTGCTTGGGAACCTTTTCTTCAGTTGTAAGACAACTGTACTAAAACTAAGTTCAGATTTTGAAATATTTTTCGTAGAATAACATAATAAATAACAAATAGCTGGCCCTAGTTGATTGATGTATCGACGTCGTAGTTGACATATTGGTTTTATGTTTTACCGCAGGATCAAGTCAGAATTATTGTCAGTAGTTTTGAATTGCAATATAACATGAAGTTTTTATTGAAGATTTAACTATCTCGCTTTGCGTTCCTTTGGTAATTTTTTATTTCAATGTAACATACATGATCTCTGGCGCAAACATTGGTTGCTGAATTATTTTTCAAAATATCAAAACGCATAGTGGTATTGGTAGTGTAACATCCCACTCTATAATAATAGCCCAGTGTTGCTCGCTTGATCCATCTATCGGTCTCTTCGTCATGCTTTTAAGAGCTTGTAGAAGTATGCAAGTTTCGTGGTGTGAAGTAGAGGCTGAAATAATCTGAATCGAAATTTAAAGGATTTAGATAGGAGAAAATTCTCAGGTCCGTATTCTTATGATCAGCGAGACTATCAGAGAAGGCAGTTGGTATCAGTGATACTACAAATAACATTATTTCATGTGAGATTTACCGTAAATAAGAGGGCATCATGAGAAATTGACAACATCAGTCCGACCATTCTTGGCGTGGCGCGTCCACTAGTATGCCAATAACATGGAGTCGGGAGGTCGTCAGCTGTATAGAGGCATAGCAATACAAGCATTTTTTACGATTACCAAACTCATACAGGGGATCAGAACTGTTAAATTGACTTCTTGCTAGGCATTCACTTTTAAAATAGTTTTGGTGGGCGGCTCGAAAGCCAACTAAAAACTGCTCGTTTGTCGCCGCACGCTAATGCGGTGAAAAGTGCACCTGTCGTTTCCTGATGATCATCACGTCTCGTGACGTTATTTCAGAAATGTATTTAGCTGATAAATTTTTGAAGAAAGTCTTCATTTTATAATTGCAAATGAAATAAAAGGTCTTTAAGAATTGCAACTTGATCTTTAAGCTAAACACACTNCCCTCAGGATTGCCAGTAACCGTGCCTCCAAACCCCATCCTGCCAGGCTGCGTTTACATGTCCATTTATGGCCAGAACGTAGGGAGCAAAGAAGCGTTAGCACCTCGCAGCCGCACTTTGAGGCGCTAGTGAGGCTTGGAGTTATAGTGACCACCATCACAAATTGCGTTGGTCAGGCCTCTTGTGTTCGGTAGCCCATTGACTTCTTGTGTCGTCAATATAGAAAGACGATGTATCAAAGCCCTCATCAGCCGTTCTTTTAGAGCACGTCACTGCTATATAGCTCTATTCGAAGAAAATACATGAAACCATATAGCAAGGTCGTGCAGTTCGTTGTAAGCACTGCAAGTTATTTTGATTAATTTTGAAATGTTTTACGAATTCCGAATTTATAAAATAATTATTAATGAATGTGCAGAATTCTAAAAATAAAGACAACGGGCACCGTATGTCTTTTATTTCTCAACTAGATCGCATGCTTCTTCTTCGTTTTAGGACTTCTGATACTCTCTTACACATGGTCATAGTAATCACCAATGGTATTGCAATATAGCTTCGCGGAAAAACACTAATGAATTTGCACAAAAATTATGAGTCGTTAGAAAATTACTATAAAAAACAAACCATCATTTTCCACAAGCAAACGCAGTTTCACTGATCTACAATCGACTAAAAAGATCGATCATACTGAGAAAAGTTTTTCAACTAGTTTTAATTAGTAAAAAAGCTTTTTACTAGTTCTTAATCCCATGTGCTATCTCCATCTATATTATCTGGAGTTTCATTCTTCTTGAAAGTCGATCCAAATATTACGAACAAAGTAACTTACCTCTTTATATTAATGCGCATCATTTACCTGAGTTGATCGTAAGGGTTCATTAATCTATCTGAGATGCAACTGAATCTAATAACCATGTGAAAACCAGCTACATTTTTACGACGAAAAATTGAGAGGAACTTTTTTTGCCAAATGATACAATATCGACAAATATTCGTATTACATAATGTTACTCTAAAACCGCCCAAAGAAACGTTACATTATTTTAAGAAAATAATTGAAACACCTCTGCAGGTCCCGTGACAAGCACCCCGTACTTGCCTTCGTGTCCATGAGCTTTGAATTTGTCTTGAATAGAATTCATTTCTATAAAGCTATTTTGAACACACTCACTCACTCATTCTAACTAAGCACAACAATTAGTTACCCTTCGGTAATAAGAAACTTGCAGATAAACCTCCGACTCACAGTGGGTGATTTCTATCATGGTACTTTCTCAGCGTGGCGAAAAAATATTTAACATTAGTTATACAAAGGCCCCCTATTATGAATTTAACTTAAAATTTTGTAGTCTCCGTCATATAACTTTTGACTTAATCTTATTAAGTCACAAATTTGTACTTTCTGAAATTTTAATCGAAAAACATATCTGAGAAAACTATATTTTGCGTCTAATAATTCCCACACGTATAACTATGCTATTTTTTCTTACATTTACAGCTCGAACTTCTCAGTATTGAAAACTAATGCTACAAAGGGCGGTAAATTAAACAATGAATGGCCAAAATTCCATTAAGCATTGCGAACTAAATACAACCTTAATAACCTTTGATCAACTTAATCGACATATGTAAGCCTTAACCGAACCTGATCAGAACAGAATTATTTTAGAAAGCAGGCAAAATAAACATAGACGAGCACATTTTCGGTTCCTCGATATAATCTTGATGAGTGAGGTAGCAATTAAGAGAAACACCATCATTGCTAAGCGCTTCTTGCATGTGCGGTGTTTGAATTTGATTACTTTTCGCATACTGCTCTTGATGCTTAGATTAATATTGCATTCAGTGGCAATCGGTGCTATGGCTAAGAAAACTCTCTTATGGATATTTTAATTACAATGTAAAGACATTGTTGACTCATTGAATTTAGTTAAAACTCTTTATGAATATGATTTATAGTTTTTGCTCAATGTTTTCGTAAACAAGGAATATAGTGCGTTGCTAATGATTGGAGAACATGTAGTGAAAGATTCTCTTCTCACCGAGCAGTCGACATAGATAAGCAGAATTGACAGAAGATATTGGGCACACGAGTATTTTATGATAAATATTTTAATTCTAATCAACGGTGCATTTTCATTCTGAGAACTATGAATTTGGAGATAGTATCATTAAATTGCGTCACTCATTTCAAATTTAAAATAAGTGAATAGATGGAAAATTATCACATATTAGTTTGCGTTTATGCTTAAGGGACGATTCGAAAGCAAGAAAAAATTATTCAACGTGCATTTCATTCAAGTTTATCAATTTAATATATTTGACGGTAATTTAAGAGGTTATGTTGGTGAAAGTTTAAGTCAGAAATTATAAATTCTTAATATGCTTAGTTATGACTCACGAGCAAAATTTTACGTCTATACCACTGATTGACCTATTATTTTGACTAATTTTTAATTTTTGCAGTAGCTGTCTCTCGCCTCATTCCAGACAGCTTTCAGAAATATTACCGGTTTGTTTGTCAATTTCCGCAAGTTTTTGTATCAGTTCCTGTTCTGTATTGGATCTTTTTAGGTCACAGATCTCCAGATGTAGATTTATTTTCATCTCATTGAAAGAAAACCCAGAGTGTCACTGACGGGGCAAAATATTGGTGATCAAACTGAAGTTGTGTAGAAGTTTAAATTTGCATAAGGTGATATTTAGATTGGTTCTACTTGTAAAATAAACGGTATCAGATCACTTCATTTTGCATTCAGGTAAATTCGATGCTGCGTAACGTCACAGTTCTGCTGAGTACTCGTGCATGTATGATTTATTTTCGGCGAATTTCCCTCTAAGAAGTTTTTTAATATATTAAAAATACAACAGTTAACATGCATGAATATTTTGGAATGTGCGCTAACGTAAAAATAGAAGTTTCAGACGAGGAAACTGTAAAAATATGTTGAAGAAGCTATTGTAGGAAAAAGGTATCAGTAACCCAAATGTTTCTAATGTAACTCAAGTGTAATTTTCATTTTATTTTCTTCTCTCTAATAGCAAACATCTTCAATTAGTAGTAATTGTTAGATAATTATTTACACTTTTCTCATATTTACTGTGTTACTATAGTGAAATGTCGGTGTGGTCTGAGTGTTTGTTAATTACCTCATTTTACGCACTACTGCGTAAGCCAAGCTACAGTATCCGCACGCGCCGTGGCATGGACAGTTCAAATTTAAGCAGATAATTTCGCCAGGAAGCGCTGGTGCGTGAACAGCTTAGATCGGTTAGAAGATTATGAAGTCAGAAAGTAGGTGTAAACTTCAGTCTCACTGGGTGTCCAAATATTTCAAACACGTACGGGGGAAGGTACATATGTTATTGGCGGGAATATAAGTGATGAGCTTGGAGTAACTCTGGACGAACTGGAGTATATTTAGGTAATTGCGATAAAACTAACGTCCCCGAGGCTTCTACAAAAAGCAAAAGGCCTTAAGCACGTGCTAGGAGTGTTGAGTAAGAAATCCAACAATTAGATTTAGGAGACACTGGTCAGACCCTGCAGTGTTAGGAAGGATCATCTGGGATGACAAGTTCACTGAGCGATGTTTCCTGCTACGTTCATGCTCACTCCGCCGACTCCACAGATTCAGAAGAATGCTAAGCCGTAGGTTGGTTGAGAGAAATACAAAATTCTGAATATATTGTTACCAATGTGATGATATAATAGCTCTTTGGAGCAGTGGTGATGTTAAATAACTAAAATATTGACTAAATTTATAGTACGGGACTGCATAATACTCTTAATTATACTCTTTGAAGTATTTACAGCACAGAGTAAACTATAAAATCGGGTTTGTACGGACACATAAGAAGCTAATATGATATTAAATTGTGACTTGAGCCTTGGGCACATACATAGTAAAGTCTGACAGTGTAACTTTTGTACGAGAGAAAACAGAAGTGGCTACCGTTTGGAAAGTAACTTCTTTGTAAAACAACTCTCAGAATTTTTTCATAGATATTCTCAACATCGAAGAACATCGTCGTAAGCTGCTTCACAAATCCTTGTTAAAGTATTTTATGTCCCATAAAGGCCTTATGATTGCTGCATAAGAGTGCATTTTGGTACTCCTAGTTTAGAATAAAAACAAATGAACGCAACGCTAGCTGAACATGACAGATATGCTATGGAGAAGCTCAAGCAGTCATGGAAAGGTGAAAACGTATCAGGAGAGTTCTTATACTTGCCCGAGAAGTGTGAAAAATAAGTTTTTAACGTACGTATTTGAGCTCCAAATCTGTTCGCATGATAAAATAAAAGTACATTGGATGATTAGTTCTCAATTACGTGTTTTTCATAGCTCAGCTCATAATTGAGCTTCAGGTGTCATCAACTTCACAGCAAAACAGCTCACATTTGTCCTGAAACTCCTTCTCTCACGCATACCTTTGTCCGATCTCGTGCACGTTTTATGGCAGTGAGGGCATCACTTAGGGAATATTTATGTAAATTGTTCTTTTAATTTACATAAGCTTGCCACTGAGGAATGCAAAGCTCACTGAAGAACACAAAACTGCACTCTCTTCTACACATAGATGATAGAAATTTTCTTGAACAGCATTGAAAGAAGGGAAACGAAAGCTCGGCATAAAATAATCGACAATAGTCCTCAAAGAACGTTTCCACCAATAACTATCCAACTAGCATTGATTTGGACGATTTAAATCCATTCAAACATAGCTGGTAATTATTTTTAACAATGGCAACAGCAATAACTAAAAAGCCCTTAGTTCTATAAAGTAAAATTTTCTGCCCGCTTTAAAGTCATTGTTTAAGATCTATTTCTATTTAAGATCATTGTTTAAGATCTATAACTTACAATTTCTCCAACGTGTATACTATTATTTATGTGGAACCAAAATATGGCGCTTAAACGGAAAAACATCGAATGTATTAGTTTCGTAATGATATATTTTTAAAAATTCAGTGGTTAGGATGCTACTAAATCTTTCAAGAACTTCGTTGGAATCTAACAAATAGATTAGTTCTTCAAAAAAGTATATTATCTTTTGAAATAATGAGATTTAGAAATAAATTCTGTAGCTGGATATTAACAATTATTGTTGGCTGCCGAGGCAAAAAAAGACTTGTTTTCTTGTTGACGTAAAGTACAAATAGCACCTAACTCAAACTTAAGCAAATTTTGAAAAATGAGAAAATTGTATACATTGATTATGAAGAGTTGTACGTCACCCATGGAAGTAAATGTCTCACTTCGAATGCATAAAGATCTGTAAATAATAGGGTATAAATGGGTGTCAAAAATTTGGTACACTTGAGGTCTGCAATAAAGTGGGTAGAGAGGAACTCATTCACTTTCATTATTGTAGTTCTGGTCTAAATAAGGTCTCTCTTCAAGCCATTGAGAAGGTGATAAAGGAAGGGAACTATGAGCGGCTCAGAAGCGTTTCTGCGCAGGTTGCCTATTGTTAGTTCTTTGAAAATAAATCGTCGATGGTGGCCACTTACTAGAGGTGAGAAGATTTGCTTTGGTAACCCCGCTTACTGACGCTTAGGTCTCCACCAATAATGGTCCCATTGTGCTGCCTGTTTCATAGTAAGCTTCGGAAGCCCTCAGGAGTTAACTCATGGGACCACCTCAATGAAGCGACCTTGTGTTCTTCCGAAGCACTTCCTTACGACTTCCATGAGCGATCTTCTCTTGGTGCTTGAGGCAAGAGTAACAAAAGAAAAGGCGCTTAGCAAAGCGTTACACCTTGTTCTTGTGGAAGGAAAACTAAAACACATCATATTCTGTTGGTCCACCCTGAACTATGTTTCAATGCATAGTGATTGAATATACACCTTTTCATTCCACTGTTAAAATTCTTGGCTATCAAAAAATACTTCACATTTTCCTAAAAAATGGATTCAGACAATGAATGCTCATTCTCATTGCACTATTGTTATAATGAAGCAAGATCTATCAAGAGAATTGGAAATACTTTGTGAAATATTTGCCTTGGCTTTTTCTGCAAATACATGTTATGAGGAAATAAAGTAGGTCTTTGGATTCGAGCCTAAGTTTCAGAATGCTTTGCAATAAACTTTTGTGAGTCTGTGTGTTTTTGTGAGTCTATTTGCTGCCAGTGCGTTTTTGCGCGTGTTTGTTCGTGTGTGTCTATGTGCGTGTACGTATTAGTGTGTTTGTGTTTGTGCACTTGTGTGTGTGTAACTCTAGTTGAAAAATAAATATTAATAAAAGAAAGAGAAGTTTGATGAGTTAAAGTTAAATTTTTCATCGATATTCGATGGTATGAAACGTGAAAAGGGTTTTTCGTCATTACCCACTATATCAAAATGTTTATACATTCGAGTAATGGCATTATCTTGTTTAGCCAAATGATTCATCCCAAATAATAAGTTCATCCCACATCAATGGCTCCGTAGGCATTATAATTTAGCCGATCCCGATCCATACCCGTTGCGGTCAAGGCTGGGCCCGGCTTTATGGATACGCTCTCAGTATTTCTTGGTGAAATGTCATCATTGTTTAAGAACACGTCATCAGTAAATATACATTACACCAAGTGGATACAGTAGTGAATAAAGAAATGTTGCAAAGGTACTTCAGAACAATGTAACTATAATGTTTAAAAGGCTGTGTTTTCGAAGAAGATAGGTTTTTCAACTTCTTATGTGAAATTAAGTGCTTGGCAGTCTCTGAAAAATTTTGTTAACATACTCATGAAGAGATTATATAGCTTTTCTACAACTTCCAAGATGAAGGAAAAATACTTTGTACCGGTCATTTATAAGTTGAATTACAATCATACATCTCCAAAAAGGAAAATTACATACTTTCAAAAAAATTTTAATTTGAAGTGTAGGAAGTAACGAATTCAAGGGAAAGGAAACGCATCTCAACCCAATCTATTTATTAATCTCAACCCGAGTAATGGCGCTCAATATCGATCCCACTTTGTACATTTTATATGCTAACAAAGAATTTGTGTCCCTTTGCTGGTAGAAAAATTTCAAACAGCTCCATTGCCGAAAGCTTAGTGATTTGATTTGGAAAATTCAGTATAGTAATTTGCTGAAACTGAAGTAAAGTATATCTTTACCAAGAATTAATTGCCCAGCGCAGACTAAAAAAATATTGAGCAAAATTTTGAAAAAGCGTACTAAGAATAATTTTTTTAAAGATAATGAAGTTCGGTGCGTAGTCTGTCTTTCTGGAGCACCACATAGATATGAGATATAGGCTGAATTCATGGAAATATTAATCTCAGGATAAAAAGGAGGACCAATGTCATAACAAACTTCATGTTGAAAATAAGCGTTTCTGATTTGATGAAATCCGTTTGTAGAGCTCAGTTAAACGAAACCGAAATTTAAAACAACAATGACTAATTACGACATTGAAAGATAGGACTATAAAATTGTAAGTAACATGAAGATAAAAAACAATACCTACGAACCCTAACATACAACAGACAGTTTCACAGCCGAAAATACGACAAGGAAAAACTTTATCTTCTATTGAAATTTCATATGAACTAGCTATTATTAAAATGAAAATGAAAAGGTAAGAAAATTGTATTCCGCTTACCATTGGCTTCGTCGTGTCTTATTTTTTATTGTCAATCCACCTATTGCTGAGGCATTCGAACTGTTTTGTTACAAATGTATAATAATACGTCTTTCAACTGATAACTCTTCATGTTTCTGTTACTATTGTGAGTCACTCTCAAGGTAACTTATCTGCAATTCATTTATGTCGCAAAAATATTATCGAACACACTGTACATTTAATAACGAACAACAGCAGCAAGAGTATCAACGTAGTCTTCCTTTGTAAAGCTGACATGCCCTGGCAACTTAGATTCGTCCGTCGGATGCATTGGGACAGAGTTACTCCATCCTTGAGAACAACTTTGTCAGATGTTTCTAATTTCACAAGACTTATTTTGCCACAAGCAGAACTGTTATCAAGAGGATGGTACATCACGAAACGTAAGACTTCTGCCGATATGACTGCTTGTTGGAAGGAGAGGCCGGGGTGCAGAAATATCTCGAGGCCTGGAAAACAGCTTTCGCGAACTTGTGGATAACACGAGAGTTATATATTTATTTCAGCTGTTACAGTATAATTATATCAAGTATCATCATTCTGTAGCATTATGAGATCAATGAATGGAAAGAATTTCAATTTTTTTGTGGCATGTTCTCACAGAGAAATGCTCACATTTCATTCAAATGTTTCGGTAGGAAAAGTATATTAGTTTTCCTCAACTTACATTCGGACATACAGTCATAGATATTTATTTCTATTGCCAGGTTACAATTGGCTTGCCTTGAACCCGTAATGTACTTGAACCACGGGTAATCTACAATCAAAAGGATTAGTGTAACAGAAATTAATTAAGCCAAATACTGCGCAAATGTGAGCTGATCATTTTAATTGAATATCGATGTAGTGATCTTTTTATCAGGATTTTAAATAAATTCACGAATGGCATCCAGCAATTGCGTTCTAGAGTTGCTTACTAAATTCTCTCATACATATTTACCGCAGATCAGTATCATAAAAGATACACCGAAAATTGCTCAAAAGTCGATCTGGATATTGCAGAAATGTGGAATTCATAAACAATATTTACTCTGAATTTACCAATCATGGTATCATAAAAGTGATTATTATTTAAATCGGAGTTATTGTTAATAAGATCGAAATATGTTAACATTTCCTTCGTTGATGAAGTACGTAATTGAAAACAGACACAAAATTTAATTACAATTTTGTGACGATATTATCGCCTCAAAACTTCTTGTGCGCGAATTCGGACTTACGAGAATTCCTTGGCTGACTTTCACTGAAAATATCCGAGACTCGCTTTCTTGAACCTATGAGCAATGTGATTTCCTATAAGTTGCATGAAATTTCGTTGTGTGTAATATTTTTCAATATTAACACTTTTCTATTTCAAGCATTTCTATTTCTTATTGTACGAAAACAGGTTGATGCTCTGATTGAATCCACTCATCATATTGAGCGCCCCCAGGTTAAAGAAAGACTCACTCGAAAATTTCAGAGTATTTAGCTAAATATGTTATAGTGTTTTTGAAAAAAGAGGATGCTCAATTCAGAGCTAATATACAAAAAAATCGTCATTTCCGACACAAATTTTGGCTTTCTTCCCCCTCCATCAGCAGGAGCACATTGCTTCTCTCTCTGTCTAAATGTCAAAACGGATCCTTGCCATTTGCCTGTTAGTGCACTTCATCACTGAGGTCAAAATCGTAAAAAATCTGCTCTCCGCTGGAACTGAAACTGAAAACTTTGTCCTAATACGTACTAACTCAATTGAATGAAGTTTTCAGTTTCAGTTATCGTTATAGCATAATATTTTAACGTTATAGTAAATTATTGTTATTTGCTGGCATTCCTTAACCGTTGTAAGGTGTTACGTGTGTCCTCAAGTTTTTGGATAGTAGAATTCTTTTTAATTAATTAACCCGAGGAACCCGATAGGGGCTCGAAGAACGCGCGACAGGGAAGAACAGGGATATTTCCTGAAGGTAATCTTCAACGTCAGGAAGTTAAGCTCAAGCCTTGTAACTGAAACAAATAAATTAACTCTAAAAATATTTGAGTACATGTGCAGCCTCCATCCTTTCATCAGTTACTTGAATATCGCCAGTAATATTCGCACAGAAACATCCACATACGATAATGTTTCCTTCACCAAGTTTTGATTTTCAAACTGGATTATCCGCGGCAAAGCTCTCACATTTTTCTCGGGCTCCATGGTGTAGTGGTGAGCGTGATGGCCTCACGGCCGAAAGGGCCAGAGTTCGAGCCTCGGCTCAGGTGGGGCTTTTCACGTGACTGTGGAGTACTTCCTTTGAAAAAGGAAATTTAAACCACACATTCCTCGCATCCCGCACTACTCCAGTAGTTGAAAGGCATTTAAAACCCAACAGTAATGCGTGTTGGAATAAGTAAAGGTTCTAAGCATGATTCCTGGAACTGCGTGCAAATTATATGTTTTTGCTTCATTTGCCCACCACTTCCCGGAATGATTCAGGTTTAGTCTTATGCACACCAACGGAGCGAGCATCCCTGTGTCGTTAGACAACAGTGAGTGCTCCTCAGAGGACGCGACTTCATTTATTTGACCCCTATGGAGTTCGTTGTTTATTGTTGGTACGAGAACTGTAACACTAAATCGTAAATGACGGTAATAATTCTTCTTAAAACACTTCGCGAGTGGTCATTGTTTTTTCTGGGTTTTCCGTATAAAATTGAGTCGAGATCCAAGAGGAATCTTGCGTGGTGCATCAGATTTTGGTAAGCTTCCACAGTTATCTTTATGTTCCTTGTAGTTAATGAACAAATAAGGGGAAAAAATATTCATGTTGGCTGACATTATCCTATAGCGTTTTTTTGTTTCACTTTCTTTCAAATGTTTTTGATCAATATTTTCATATGTTTCACAGTTATTTGCCTGTCACCATGATGATGACTACTTAATATCAGGACACACAGAATGGGTCAGAACGCCTTGTCAGGGTGAATATTATTTACTGATACGAATGCCGGAACAATGTAGACAATTTTCTCTCAAAACACAGTAAATAAAATTTAACTTATGCCTTTTTGTTGACGGAAAGTTGACGGATGTAATAGTAAGCAAGCTGTATGATAAACCAAACCTTTTGAACAATTCCTATTTCTCCGGTAACAGAAATTCCTAAATTTGCCAAATCATAAAAGTGCTTCGAAATCATTGCAAATATCAATGTCAGATCACAATAACATTGGCCAATTCGCAAAAAAAAACTGTCGCGTTACTAGAACTGTAATACTTCGACAAGCGTAGGGAGTGACAATATTGGATTTCAGGAAAAGTCATAAAATTACCTTCTCGCATGACTGGTTATTATTTCTTGAGGTAGCCTTTCTTTGAGCGACCGTTACAATGCACAGCGCCTCCAGACCCTGACGGACTTCTGTCCGCATTTTTGGAGGCGCGTCTGAGCAGTAAGAGGCACCTACAGTGATCTGGACCAAGAATTTTGGCCTTTGAGAGTGTACTTGTCTGGACAGGAGAGCGATCGCTCTCCGAGTTTGATGTATCCCTGAAGTCATTGTTGGCAAATAGAGGGTAGTGTGAAGGGCTCATTGTTTCAATCGGTGTAGGGTGGCTTCTCATCCGGCCATCCTGAAGCCGCTCAATGGACGGGCTGCTGCTTTTCTACACAAGAATGCTCCCAGTTCTGCTGCATTGTTTGCTTCCAAGCCAAGGCCTCTTGTTCATCTCAAGAAAGGAATCAAAAGAAGGATGCTCTCACTAAACCAAATTAATCGAAGGGATTTGTACGTGCCTGCTCTAAATGTTAGCCTAAATTTTCATGACGATTTAGCCCTCTTGCTCAGAACGACCTCCTCACCAAGCTTGGTCTGGGAACCTGCTCGCAAATCATGAGGCTTTACAGCTTGGTTACACAGTTTACACTGACCTTTACGCGATGCTCATGGTAGTAGGCTGCTATCACTCATGCCAGTTCTCTCTTTTGTATTTCCTTTTAGTACAAATTTTGAAATCTTACTGGAGTATAAAGTTAACAAATGAATGTCGTAAGTATCAGTTTTAATCGTATATTATATTTTATAGTTAATATTCCGATATTTCACTGAGTATTTAGAGTCCGATATTTTTCTCTCAAAGCAGTTGTAAGGGAGGATTGTACATAGAGGATTATGGTCACCACAGCAATATCCAAGTCTTATTTCTGATCGTTGAGTTAACTTAACCTATCGCCCGAGCATTTTTTACTGATTCAATACACGTACCTTCGAGTTCTTTCGGCTGAATCATTCACTATTTTATAGTCATAAGCGTAAATAAGCAGTTCTGTTATTTTGGTAATTAATCCTTCTAAGCAGAAAAACATCCTAACTTCTCTGCAAAAGAAATCTTCCTTCATGGTTTCTTAAAACATGAACAATAGAGTTTTTGGCTCACGATAAAAGTTCAAGAAGGGAGCAAAGAGGCGATCGTTGCAAGCTCTGCATGCCGCACAGTATATTGAGTGGAAGATCCAGTTAGAGCAACGAAAGCTCATTTTGTCAGATTTTCTTTGCCTTTCAGAATTTATTGTATACCTTTGTGTTCTTTTTCCGTAACAATCACTCTCACGAATTGTCTGCAAAATTTGGAAATTTTCTTTGCCTGTTTGGTCAACGCTATAGCGGGACAAGTGTAACTCCGAATTATAGGAGATGGAAAAAGTTACGGGCTAAGACTTCTGTCATTTGATATTATGAATAATGAAAAATGAGTTGGCCCTTGTTGGTATTGAACAACAGTGGCAAGATTTTTTCGCTTTAAAGTCAACCGAGGAAACAATAATTGCTTGACCTGAATTTACTAATGTATAAATGCAGAGATGCAATTTTCGTCCACGGGCAAGTATATTAATTGTTCCGTCAAATTCTGAAAATTTGTCTCATCAAATGATGAGATTAAAATTAGGTAGTATTCAAGGAATAATAATATAATCACAATTTTGATAATATTTATAGCAAACTTACTCTGTGCTTTTACTCTATTCTGCGGGAAATCGACTTTAGAACTGAGATATCATGTTCTTCAACAATCTTTGATGATCCACTGTTATGTAAAATTTTTTTTCCCGAAAAATTGAACTTAACCTACTTGGAATATAGACAGCGATAGTTATCGTCTGAATTCAATTAAAATACGGCATAATAAGGATATTGAAAACACTATTTAGCTTTAAGTGATGGCACAAGTAGAAATAAGAAATGTAATGTCATGTCTAGGATTTTAAAATTTGTTTCTTTATCCTCAAGTAAATATTAATTGCTAGGAGACGTAAAATTCTGTAGGAAAAACAGCGCTGAAAGCGGTGAAGTTGTTACTGAAAGTAAAGCGACATGATCTTAGAGATGCAGGCATTATAGTGAGTACGATTGATGTTTGGAGTAGGAATGGATAGTGCGTAATAAAGGAAGGACAAATGTGTTGATGAGATGCCCGGAAGGATATCGTATGGATGAAAAGCATAGAACTAATGGCCCCTATTTGAAAGTTTTTCGTCTTTATCAAGGAAACGAATAGCTAAGACACGGCTGCAAGCGAAGTAGGTCACGAAGAATAAGACGTTTTGAGTGCAAAGATGGCTTCTTTACTACCACAACTGGAACAGCTTCTTTTTACCCGCTGAAACGAAAACTCATGAAAATATTTAACATAATCTCCATCAGAATGTGTCCTTGTTTTTTTATAAATCGTGTCACTAATCAAAATATATAGTTATTACATATTGATTATGCTATGTAAACTAATATGCATCTCTTGCTCACAGATAGGACTACCTGCGCGCATTGCAGTAGGAGTGCTAGGCTACACCCACCCGTTTTCAGTGGAGTCCTAGAGCAAGCCTGTCGTAGTCACAGGGTTGGTAATTTCAAGGTTTTCTACATCACTTGAATATGATACAGTGTTACTGGCATGCTCTAAGTGAATATGTTTTCGTGCTCATCCTGAAATTCTGCACTGTAGCGCATTTGACCTGCGTATTTTTGAGTTCTTGCATTCCCGTTCAGTGGAACATGCTCCTCGCGACGTGCTCAACTCAGCCGCTGAAACTGAGCGTTTCTAAATTTATATTAGCTTAATTTCTATTCTATGTTCTAAAGCTGTGATTGTCAATTTTCTGGCTCGCTATGAATTTTTGAGAATGACTATAATTTTAAAAATATGTAATTTTCAGTGCGTTCAACGATGCTGTAACTCATCGATTTTATGAATAAGCTGATTCATAGGTTCTGCCTTTTACATCAATGATATTTATCCTTCAAAATTTATACTTATAGTTCAGTGTAAAGAGTGTGTGAGGTATCGTGCTGGGAGCAGAAAACTTTGGCACAGTGTAATATAATTTTGCAGAAAGTTTGACATTTCCGATACTTACGTAAGTACGCTGAACTATGAGAAAGTATGACGAATATTCAAATTATTCGTAATTTATGCTATGTCTCCTCACAGAAACATCCTCCAATAGTTGTAATTAAGTTTGATTGTTTAGAAACATGTTAATGGAGTTTAAGTTACGTACTTTGGAATGCAATAAAGTACTTAAGCTCATAAAAGTACAATTAAAGAAACATGAGTAATGTAACCTGAAGTGGGATTAAGAAGAAACATAAGCGTTTGCAAGCAGCTAAGGAGTAGACCAATCAATGAGGGCGGCGGATAAGCCAAAACAGTCAATCAAAGAGGGACGTGGCTATAAGTCAGTGAACCTGTACGCCATAAAAAAATATTAAAATAATAAAGATAATATATGAAAGGTCCAAAAACAGAAAGCTAGTTATTTTTTTTAAATTCCCTCTTGCAACCAAATCGTTAAAAATGCAATTTTATTGCTTTAACACTTGGCCTCCGAAGTCGGTCATGTATGGTGCAGGCGATCATATAACTTAACCTAATATAACCAAAGCACTATCATGTATGAACCCAAATTTTCAAGTTTTCGGCAAATTTGTGTTCATCAATCGAATAAGCTAGTTCTATTAGAAAGAAAATTAATAGGATAACCAAATTTGTGCAAACAAAATCCTTAATTTTCACATTCACAACGGAGATATTCGTTGTCATGAAATTTTTCCTGTACGGAAAATGGAAGTCAAGGTGTTAAAAATATAATAACAAATTTTATTGCAAACATTAAAACCAGAGATCTGGTAACAGGTCAAGAAACAAGGCTCCAACTAGACGCTTCTGTTGGTGGCTTACAACCGCTGTGAGTGTGTACGCGCTACATCACAAAAGTGCTGCAACTCCGAGGCATTAGGCTTCTCCCTGGCAAAAGCAAGAATACCGAACTCATTGCCTGTCTGCACAGCCAACCCAAATCTCGGCTCCAGCCAAAATGTTTCCCTGCGATTATCAGAAAACATGGAAATGCGACGCCCTACCTCCGTCACAAAATTTGCCGTCGTAACACCATACGTTCCCGAAGTCTCCAATGCCAACGGTTCGAATCTGTAACGAACTGCCAACGACGCATACTTGCGCTTCTCATTGACCTCCGCCTCACCAGCCGCGAAGTAGCTGACGAAACCGAACTATTCACGTGAGATTCGGCAAACTTATCCACGCAGTTTGCGTCCCAGCTAAGGCCCCTTCCGTTAGAGAAAGGAGAAACTGCTATACCGTTGGGTCTCGTACTATTCCCCCAATCAACCCCAACCGGTTCCAGAATACAGGGGATATCAGTACTCCGTAGTGCCCTCCGAATCACATCATTCAGAGCCGCGTGCCGTAGGTGCCTACCAGTCCTTAATCTACATAACAGACCGTGCAGACCTCTAGCATCCATCGTCTGACCACGGCGACATGGATGAGGCTTACAAGCAACAGGACCCACCCGCAGTGCTGCTGCGGTCCGGAATGATTCAAGGTTCAGTTGAGCCCCAAGTGCAGCAGAGGGCAAAGCATGCGACCAAAATCCTCTCTCCCGGCAGGCCACTTCCAAAAGACGAGCCGTAGATATTTGGTCCGCTGCTTCCAAAAGCCGAGCCGCTGCAGCCTCAGATTGAGGACTATCCCAGATCCTCCACGACCTCTATCCGCATAATCCGGCCGGGCTATTCCATCATTCCTCTCGCGCCACGTTTCCGAAGCTATCCCAAAAAACCACTATCAACGGCCAGGCGTACACGAAGTGAAATTGCATCAACAAGACCGTAGATTGACTAGATTGAAGAGACGAATGCAGGTAGCGCTATATCTCTCGACAACCGGATTATAAGACCTCCCAAACTAACTGGTGAAACAGAATGTTCAAGAGATTCCCCCTCAAACTGAACACTGGAAAAAGAAAAGAGCCCTAATAACGAGACATCATCGAAGGCTTTCAAATCTCATTACTTTAGTAAGCAGGAGAATCACGAAGTATGTATTGGAACTTCGGCAAGGCAAAACAATTTTTGAGTAGGGCTAACGCTTCAAAATTCTAGTGCTAGTAAATTGAAAGCATAAAGAGACAATTCAAAATTAAATTAGCACTCAAAATGTTTTATTAACATTTGAAAATCCAGTTGAAGAGTTACGTGTCTCACAACTACCACGGTGACAGAATTAATGTAGTTCCTTCACAGGAGATTTCTGTAGAGCTAAATGCCAATGCCTAGAAAAAGGTGAAGCAAGTTGGGGTCATGAATTGAGTTGTTCTTCCGTCAAATTGTTCAAAATTTCTCCATGGTCGTTGTTAATAAGAGCCATAAGGAGAATAGCCAAGTTAAGTTGTCGATGGTCTAAGAAGAAGTTACTGCCTTAGCTACTTGAAACTTTTGGAGATCAAGGTAAGCCAACTTAATTAAATGTAATCAGCTCGCAACTCTGGAGTAGATCAGAAGTGGTACAAAAAAATTAATGTGGACTGTTCAATAAAGAACCGTTACCACCTTCGGACAGCATTCAAAAGGATTTTGCTGTGTGACCTATGTATATTAGAACATGACGTCTCTCCTCTTCCTCATTCAACTATTTCAGCTCTCGGGCAGGCTGTCCAAACTCCTTAGGCCAAATTATGTCAAAACGTCGTGTGTTTTTCTTGCGATATAGTTTTTAAGCGTTTGTACGTTATGGTGAATGCTACGTTAGGCCATTTCACTGTCTTGGCGTTACATTTCTTTATTGATTCTATTCTGTATGTTCCCCCATGTTTCGTTTTTGTTCCACCCATTCAAAAAAATTACTGGTCAAAGTTTTTGATAGGGATTTGTTTTCGAGTTCTTCGTATACATATGTTACAGACAGATAGTGAAACTAGGAATGGCGTGAAATGCCTGAATATGTCGGGTATTACGTGGAATGGCTAGTTCACTCAGTAGTTGGCAGGTTAGGTTAAGTTATGTTACGTTAGGTTAGTTAAGGTTAGTTGGGTTAGATTAGGTTAGTCATCAAGTAAAATACGAACCTCTAAATTTCAGTAATTAGACAAGAACGGATTTAAATTTTGGTCGTTTCATGGAATGACTGAAATTTAGAGGTTCACATCACATAAGCTGCCTAACATAACCTGACCTAAAGTAACTTAGCCCATCGTAACGTAACCTACCGAACGAGTGAGTAAACTAGTCAGTTGACGTTACGCCTGGTTTCACTATTTGCCGGCAGCATACACATACTCTATATTCATCCTAAATATGTCTCTATATTATTGGGAAGTACTCGTATATGTAAGCTATTGATTTTCCGTCCAGTTTTATTTTACTCATCATTTCTAAACAAGTTCTAACAAGTTCACCAACGACCTATTTTTGTCTGACAGACATGATAGAAATGGTTGTAGCGCGTTATATTTGTCATGCTTCCTTGCTGCTGTCCGTGCAATTTTGAGCCAGCCCAAACTCGTTAAGTGCCTCCTAAAATTCGAGTCAAACACATGTCTGAAATAAGTCGATTACTACTTACGTTTTAAGGGCCAATTGACTTCATGTTGATCAACAGTTCTGAGTGATGTTATATTATCTATGCAACTGACCAATGCTTAAATTGGCTATGTTAAACGCATTTCAAAGTCAGAATGCTACAATTGAGCACTGTAACTGTAGAAATAAGACTCATGTTGGTTAAGAACACAACAGGCAATACAAAAGATCACATATTTTTCCGCCTTTTTGGACAACCGTGGGAGGCAGTGGCCCGGCAGTGACACCATACTGAAGCAGCCGCAGCTCAGAGCTGAAGTCCACTAATGAGTTCTCAAGAATAGGTTTAGTCAATCCAATTTTCCTCGATAATGTTGAAATCTTTAATTTAAAAATCAGACCAGCCCATTTCGTACACACCGTGCACATACGAAATGAGTGAGCATTTATTTTACCTTCATTATGTTGTCAGGAGTTAGGGTTTGTTTATCTAAAGAAAAGCGGAAGCATGATATAGATGACTTTCATTTTTACTGCGCGGAATATTTCTCATTATTTTCACATGTTATTAAGGTAGCTGAAATTGTCGTTATAAATTAATACGAATACCTGAAGAGCTAAAAATATGAGTGCGGTCATTGCGTACCGCTTCCAGTTGAAACGTTGAAGTTTATAGGTTGTGGGAAAAGACTTTTGGCCCTTGGGAATGTAATTATAACTAGAGCTGAGCCCATTAAAAAGATGCTTGGGAAGACATTTCATGACTAAGAGAATGGTTTAGGGAAGTAGAACTTCTCCACACACCACAGGCATGCAAGGAATTTTGCATTTTTGAAAGGATAGGAAGCGTAAGTGGGCCAATTACATGGCTCTCCATTCTCACGCTGCAGTTGGCCTGCCGTGGACTCGGTGCCATTTCATTTGTTTCCTAAGCAACACCGAGCATTGTAGTCTCAGCTTCTGTGGGCGGAAAGATGCTCGTTTAAATTACTGGTGCACGCACAAACTGCCAAATAACTGAGGATCCTTTTCACAGAACCTGCATACAATACATTTGTACCACCGTTACAACCACTACTTTCCTTTTACAATCCAAGGAAACAGTAGCCGAGAGAACATCTTCATGAAAAGATAATTGGCGTGGGTTTTGGCCGCCTAACTAATACAGGCACGGAGCTAAGATTTTGTTCGGTGTGGGACATCGATTCTCAGCGAACTTATTTTTTCGACCAATTTCAAATCTGATGGAATTTGAGAAAAGCTTATAGTCATAGATTATGACACAATCGTTCATTTTCAAGTTCTTTTGTTAAGTGTATTTATATTTTATCACGTAGAATAATCTCTAGTTTCTGTCGAGCTAGACACTTCATCACAAGACTTGGAAAATTGACAGAAATGAAAAGACATCTCTTATCAATCCAGACTATGCAGTAACTTATTGGTGTACTAGGGATATCATTGTTGAGCTCGAGAAAGATGGAAGAGGGTAATGTAGGTAAGAAAAATAAGAAATAATTCAGTAGCCCGTTTGTATCTTTAGTCAGCAACATTTGAACTCAATGCTTTTCGTATCTATCGACTTCATTGCTTTAAAATAATAATTTTGTGATTCTTGTAATAATTTTGTGAATCCTGTCTGTCAAAATCAAAGTATTACCTTTTGTAACAAAGGAGAAAAAAAGTTTTACGAATTTGACGATACGCAGAATCTCAATAAGTCTTTAGTGATGGACATTTATTGAGCTGCAGTGATCAGAACTCGACAAATTTTCTTGTGATTTTGTTGAAATAAAACCTAGAGAATTGATCGAGAAAATTAGTGAGAAAACGGAAATATTATGAGCTTGCGGAGTAAATTAAATTTGAAGTGATTTGAGAGATTCCTGCCAGAGAATTTAGACGACGATCATTAATATCAACTAAATTCATTCACAACAAACTTTGGAAAAAATAATGGAAACAGTGGAGATTCTATTTCCGTAAATTAGTGAGCCCATACTTTGCAAATATCCACTTCAAAATCATATTGATCAATATTTTTAAAGATAGAATTATTTATGAAATTCAAGTGTTATTTCTCATTCAGATCTAGCTACTGCGTAATGTAAGAGGCCAGGAGAGTGACTTTACTGACCCCTAAAAAAGGAGATTTGTTGAAAATCAAGGGTCTGCATCCACACATCAACACGTCTTGCAATAGTACGAAGGGAAAAGCTGTACTCGTGCGAGGATATTTTTTGCTCCCATTATTCTGCGTACGTGATTCCATGAAATTTCATCACAAGTCTAGCTTCTTATGAATGCTTCGTTGCGGAAGCAGAGGTTTTCTGGTGCCAGCTTTTCGATTGATGTCCACCATTATTGAGCTAACGGCGTACAGGTCTGGCTGAAACTGAGCCAGTCAGTTGTTTATTTAGCTCTGCAGTCACTTTAGCATAGTGACACGGTTATTTTTTCCAAAAGTACGTTTGATCTTTCGTCTGTGTTTTTTCAGTGGCGAGTGTCAAAGCTCTTCCGGGATTACTCTTCCTACTTGAGATTGTGCTCTGCTTCTCAAATTGTACCACGGTCAGTGACATGCATTATAACCCTCGAGAATACAACAGTGCAAACGTTCACGACACCGATACTCCTCCAATTCAAATCATAACAATTTGCTCTTTTTCGAACTCAGAGAGGTCAGGCATCATTGATTTTTTTATCCTGCATTTACTGACCCCTCCACGAAAGTTTCACGAAATGTAATCAATAAATAAGATAAATGCACCTACCTAGAAGAAAATAAACCATCAAAATCAATATGGAACAGATATTCACAACAAAAAATTCATTTAAATATTGCACTCAAATCATTACTGTTTTCCATAATTTGTCAAGCCCCTGATCAATAAAACCGACTTGAAATTTAAGAGCTCGATTAGAATGAGGATACGATTTTATACAGGTATCTAAGATTTAATTGTTTTTTAAAATTAACCATATACGACAATTTTAGCCTTAAATTGTAAGGACATAACGAAAAATAATGGTGTTAATGGTATTATTGTATCAAACGGTAAGCCCAAAATTCCTGCTTCAAAATAGGATTCATTTGTATAAGCGCTGATTTGACTACATTTGCCGCTGGTAGCTTCGACTGAATGGCTTAGATTTGCATTAAAAATGTTTGCAATTTAGGGGTTGACTTTGAGCTGCATAAAGTTATGGAAATCCCCAATCATTTCGAATAAATTCTTTCAATACATTGCCGGCATTGCGTTATAATATTGATTCTAATTCGTGTTAAAATTATTAAAGACTCCACAAATACCTTGTATATTTTCTTAATATTATACTTATCATGATGGGAAATTTAATTTTAACATGAATATAAAAATGACTCAATGTACATGATAATTAGCTAAGTCTCTCTCATAGGAAGTCGGTAGGATGGCGTACCGGCCTGTTCTGCAAGAGGAGTGAAGAAATAGAAACAAGAAGTATATGACTATCAATAAAAGACATATACTACCGTAACATCCCCTGCAATGTGCACAGTCAATTAAACTGTGAGTGGCTGGTGAGGGGAGAAGTGTCCCACTGTCGAGCGCTACGTGTGCCAGAGAGTGCACAGACCAGATTAGGTACGAGGAGCACACCTTTCCTATAGAGAAGCTCAGGTTATCCTACTTAGCCTTCTTTGATCGTTAACCTTCTGCCTACGGTGCAGGTTTGTTCGTTTTAGTTAACCTTCTTAAGCAAAATACGGTATGTATTCGGTCGATTCCACGAGTTCTGAGGTGGATTCTATAGCCGTGTTCTGCTTACTATGCATATGAAGTTTTAAGCCTCTTGTCAATTTGGAAAATTTAGATAGTAATATAGCAGTGAACACTAAACACATTCATCATGTGCAGCCTTGAACCACTGTTAAAAAACATTCGATTGGCATTGCTGACCATTAACGCCTCAACAGTCCCTAGGTATGCAAGAGCTTCCACTGCTGAGTTCTAAGAATGTACAAGCCAAATACACAGGACAAGTTAGCGCAAGACTGTTTTGTAGTATACATGTCTCTGTGTATGAACATTCTTGTGACAGTTTTTCTGACCGTGACTTAGAGTCGAGTCGACGCTCATCAGTGCTGAGAACATCACTTAAGAGAGGCAGTACCAGACGCTTTATCCCAGCCTTGACCGCTCACAATCGCTGGTTGGCTCGTTTGTTTACTTCCATTATACCTTCAGAAAACTCATTTGGGCGGAAGAGCGGCACTCTAAGGACCGGAAAGCACGACCCGCAGGAGACACGTCCCAATCTCTAGCGTTCAGGTCGCTCGTTTGGCTTTCTCAATCGTCATGTGGGTGTCGCGCACCATTCTTTGAAGTCCTGCTCTGCCTCGCGCCTTTCTGATAAACAGATAGCAAGTTACGTTTTAGCCATCAATTCGTTGTTCTCAAATTCACATCTTTCTATCACCATGAATGTAGAAAAATCTACTTTTCAATTAAGATGTCATATCAGTATTAAAGCTCTTTATTTTTGCCAAAATATTGCATGAGATTTTACTTCGTATTGCCTTCATTTTTACGTGGCTAGTATTATGGCATTCATCCAACATTCCTACTTCAGTTTGCGGGAATTGTTGGAAATATTATAATACATAACGAATAAATATCATTGGACTCGTTTCATAGATGGGATTTATTTCTCAGCTAAAATTTAATAAAATTTAGTTAACATCAATATTAACGGACGGAAATATAAGATTTATTTCTATTCTGGACGGTGGCCTCTAACACGACTTAAGAACTCTCTAGGCAACCAAAAAAATCACGAAGAGCTTAATGTACGCGATTTTATAAGTAAGAACTTATTGTTAAACATATTGGCTTACTTAACGTACTGGTACACTGTTTACAGAGTACATTTGCATTTCTGTAGTTATGTTAGAGGAGTATCGTGTTTTACTGTGAACAGCTATAAATTACAGAATGCTTTCAATATTCTCACCTCTGCTCTCTCTGCAATACATGAGATCGTAGCCGAACACGCGATGTAGTTGGTAAAAATATTTCATTCAGCTTCCCAGAATCGCAAGCATACTGCATCTAAGATTCTAGATGGCAGCGTGGCCCTTCTCTGAACAAGTTATGGACACATACTGACCAAGTGTGTATCTTAGTAAGTCTATAGACGCTGATAACACATACCAAGTATCCTTATTGCTTATCATGAGTTCTTTTCAGCAGTCTTGCTGCTAAACATGTCTGCACAGTATTTCGGTACAATTCAGTTACCGGACTGTTAGGCGTTCATATTGTTGAGTACGTGCAAAATATACGGACAGGATTTGTAGGTTCTGTTACTTATCCATAATGTTAAGTATGGTTACCGTTAAATATAACTAACACTTGCCTTATTAAAAACCAGCGCTGTTAATTTTGCAGCGTTTTATGGCTAGCAGCGCAGCGGAAGTACAGTGGCGCTATCATAATGTCCTCTTTGGGACATTGCTGCCGAGATCTGCAAGTGGTTATACTAGCCAATCTCTCGCCTATAGACATAATGGGAGCAAAACTGCCAGAATATAGGTCAAAAAGTTACCATAGCTGAGAAGACATGCCGGAAGTTTACCGCTCAACTGGGCTAATTGCTAACAGGGTAATAGCGTACATACGTTTACGAATAAGCACAGCGAAGCGTACAGGTTCTGTTACGTACTGTACAGTGTCGGACGGATTTTCATACACTATAGATAACTAATACAGTGATCGTAATAGTTTCCTTAGCATTTCAGTAAAAGGTTACAATTTTGTTATTGTGAATTATTTAAAAATATATATGGGTAGTATCTCCTTGAGGTACCCTGAAGGATCTTGTCCTATTGCATGACGAAGCTCCTTTTTCTGGGATATGCCATATTGTCTGTCCTCGTCAATGTCGCTCTTCAGGAGCAGCATCAACTAGCCACTGGACAATTGAAAATCAAGGAAATTTTTGAAATCATTCGATCTAGGTTCATTTTTAGATTTGGCTGACCTTCCCTCGTCCTTCTACTTTCCTTTCTCTCTTGAAAAGAAGGCCTAAAGCTCGAGCAGGTTCCAGGTGACCTTCTCGCTCTCCGGAGCTCCTTTCGTCGCTTGTCTGCTAATTTTAGTCACCGATTTTTCGCCTCCGTGTAAGTTTCTCGTGACTAGCGAAACAGTTGGATGCAGCAATGTCTGCTCAACATCTAATTATTTATAATAGCAAATATGGTAATACAAATTATCCTCACAAGAATGGTATTCTCAGTGGTGAAAAAATCAATAAAATGATTTTAATCGAAAGAATACTGCAAAACTTATTAGGGGATGACTCTGTTGAAATAATGAAAATATTATTTCAAAGGCTACGTTATTGCAGCACTCAATTTACAGAGGAAGTAGGTTAGAAATGTTAAAGAACAAGATTGATTTGAGTAACTCCTTAATTATCAATGATTTGAAGGGATTCCATGAATTACGTTTAAAAGAATGGTATCAAACTGTATCTAGCCGTAAAATGAAAAACATTTTTAGCAGTGATAGATAATGAATTCTATTTTTACACTTGTTTTTTGCCTATTTATTTTTATAAAAGTCCGTTCCGCTGTTCTTTCTTTTCCATTGAGATATTAATTTTAAAGTGTATCAGCGCACTTTCCGGCATCGTAGATACTTCTTATCTTTTGACCAATTTGCAAAAAAATGGATTTAAGAAAATTTGAAATTTTTTCGTTTTTTTTCGAATATTGAGCACCGTTTGAAAAATTATTTGATAAATGTTACTGAAAAATAATGTTAGTATCTCACCGGATTTCCTATGACGTTTCAAAATTCCTGACATTTAGCTTTAATATATGGTGAGGTCAGCTCTTGGGTGTGAGCTTTACACATGGAGCCAAGACCAGGCGAGTCGTACGAGTTCATACGAGGCAGCTCTTTGTTGCTCACTGACACAGCTCTGGTTCCCGTGAATGTCTGTGGAAAACGAGCCTACACATTAAAAAGGCATTATGAGTATTTTCAAAATAAGTAGAACCTTTTTTGTCCTGGGAATTGTAGGTCAAAAGTTCTGCAGATTTAGGCAATGTTTCCTAAGTGATTATAACTTTACTCCTTGCATTAAACGGTACGTAAGGATTCTGGAGACACTTAGATTTTTGTAATTAATCAAGCCCTATATTAATTAATATACTTTCTATATCAGAAGATTTAAACCAGTGGCTCCCAAACTTTTGCAGGCTGGCGCCCCCTTGGCTCCCCA
>VOMN01074852.1:5037-46100 GCA_014899125.1 Orchestia grillus
AGAAATGTTTCACTGACTTCCAGAAATGTTTCACTGACTTCCAGAAATGTTTCACTGACTTCCAGAAATGTTTCACTGACCTTTAAAATAGTATTTTTTCTGTAGTTGAAGCTATTCTAAGAAAAATAACGCAGCACCTCATAACATTTCGGAGATCTGTGTTGAAATTACGTCACTGCTTCCTAAAATCAAAAGATACCCTAGTACGGTAAATAACTGTATTACTTACTTTTTCTGCGGCGAGTACGAGTGGACTTCTTTTAATCAACTGGTACAAGTATCTTACAACTTGAAACGAGTAGAATCGTCAAATATTTAATTTGAAAAAATATACACGAGTCTTCCTGTTTATAATTAATCACATTCAACGTATACAGAGTAAATAATATTGCAAGAGACTAACACAGTTCCAGGAAAGTTGTACTTTTTTATTCAAAAATCTGACGAGTTAATGATTAATTAGAAACCGAAGCTCTTTCTCTTCGCTGAACAAATACTGTGAGACGGCACCTCAAACTTTCCACGAGTTTTTCCCAAACATTCCTGAGGATATTTTCTCATATAAATTCCCTAGAATTATCATTCTTTAAAATGACGATTAAAGGTCACGTTTGCTTTGGGAAACTAGCTACGATGTGCGGTGTGTAAAGGTCGATTGTGTGTGGTTCCTTGATTTTACATTTAAAAAACTTTGCAGAATACCTGATCAAGGACAAGGTAACTTAGATACCATCTCGGATACGCTCGCAGCCGCGGCCAAAAGACACTCGTACTTGCTATTCCTAAGATGCTATCGGGTTGAGCTTGCGAAAATGTGGTTTCAACATCTGCACTTTATTTTTTATTGACCATTTCCTCATTCACAGGCATCGGTGAGATCGTGCAAAGAAGATTGTGCGCGTAACCTTTAGTTGGATTAATTTTTCCCACTAAATTAGGGATGCGTGCGTTGCCTTTCCCTTTTTTTCCCGAGGGTGGGGGTCAAGCGGTGACTCAGTGTTTCACGTTCAGCATTTTCTTGTAGAAAAGCATTTTCCTAGGCATTTTTCTGTAGAATAGCCTTCTTGCTAAGTATTTTCGTTTAGAACGGTTTTGTTACTTGGTATTTTCTAATAGAACAGCTTTCTTACATGGTATTTTCGTATAGAATTGTTTTTGTTGTGATTTTATACTACAGCTGTCTTACCTAGTATTTTCTAATATAACGGGGTTTTAACTTATTATTTTCGTATGGGAAAGATATTTTCTTATTGAAAAGCTTTGTTACGTAGCATTTTTTGTAGAAAAAAAAATTGATTCATAATTTTGTACATAAAAGTGAGAACGCTAATTGATGGTGCTGATTTTCTTTAATTTAAAATGAGCTTCCCAGTAATTTCTTTTTCTCCGAAAGCAAGTTCTTTCTTATTTCCCACTTTCCTCTTTTGAATTGTCACACCATCATCGCTATCTCTTCTTCGTTTTTCCTTCCTTCTTTAGGATGAAGTTCATTTTAACTCGCTGCTTCTATGCGCAGGGGATCCTGTGTGAAAACTATGAAATTCTGTGTCAAAATTAACTTTTTTGACGGTGCAGTCAGCGTAGATTTCCTTTCCCAAAGGCTAATAAATTGCATATGAACTTTTTATCCATGAAATAAATTTAAAATCGTTCAATTGAACTACATTTTGATGGTAGCAAAATTATGAATAAATTCAAAATTGTTTCACTGGACTACCTATTGATGGAAGCAAAATTATAAATAAATTCAAAATCGTTAAATTGAACTACCTATTGATGGTAGCAAAGTTATAAATAAATTCAAAATCGTTACATTGGACTACCTATTGATGGTAGCAAAATTTGATAAGTTATACCTTACCTGTTGCCGAATTTTTCAACAAGCTATTGAAGAAGAATTTCTGCACCACATTCACGGCCCGCTTCCCTCTCTGATTCACAGCAACTTGGGTGCTTTGTTTATTCCTTTCGTGAGGTGTCGACTGACATCGTGTCCGTGGGCTGCTCTGGAACCGTGTTTCCTGTGCCCGCCTTGTGAGCAGGTCCCTGTATAATTAGCTGAGGGTCATCACGGGCAGGTTGAAAAGCAGGAACCTGTGTCAGTCTTTATCACTCAGCGCCTTGGGGATTCCAGCCGCTTGTTGGCACGGTGAGCCTACCAAAATTTGCCGAGTAAACGAGTTCGATTCTTCTTGACTGCTTCGTTTCATCGAAAGGAAAAAGTTCAGTTAGGGAGTCGAGCCCCCAGCCGTTCACTTATTGCTTCAGTTTAGTTATTCAGTCCAGCCTGCGTACCCGGTGACCTTTGTAACGTCCCTCATTGTAATGTACTATTTGACTTTGAGTGTACTTAATGCGTTACAATGTATTTCATAATTTCACTTCAACTTGTTCTTGTCTTAAAACAATTTCCTATTCCTGCATGGCTAGATTGAAACAATAATTTCCCGTTCCTTTGTGACTGAACAAAATGAGAAATAAATTGCTTTCAATCCTTGCTACGGTCTCGGTCACGTATTCAGGTCTTTTAATTTCTAAACATGTGTTTCTTCAATAGAATACTATTGATAAATATAAGGTTAAAACTCAAAAGTGAAATTTCACAGAAATATCGGGAGTTTTACGTATTGCAATAAAAGGAGTAGTAACACTTAATTGCGAGGAACAAAATTCTTTTTACGTATTATGGACCTAAATACTGAAATATAGTCGACGGATTTTGCATCCAATGCGAGGGGTTGATATTAGGTTTATTCATAAATTCGGGATTTAACGCACTTCAATCGGGCGACTCAGAATTTGATTTCTAATTTCAAGAAAATAATTATTCTCAGATGAACTTGTTTTCTGAATTACTTGCTGTCGTACAAGTTTTGTTCCCCTTTAACTGATGACTTTCATGAACTTTTTAGTTCAGTGATACTAGACGTTTTTAACTGCACTCGTGTAAAATAAATTTTAAAGTTTAAACATAGACATCTTCCAAATACATTTTTCACGTGCCCAATTTTAGAACCACTCGGCGCTAACCTGTGCACATGCGGCCCCGAAGATGTTAAATTCATCATACATATTAATTGTTCATAATTTATTCATTGAAGCCGAAGCTCATTTTACCGAAGCCAGCCTGAAATACCGCGACGTTGCTTTGAGATAAGGGGGCACACAACGCAGCTCCGTGTGAGATACTTTGGTTCACCGTGTTCACCTCCAAACCCCAGAAGGTGGGGAGAGGGGCTTGTCTTGGGCTTGTCTCTTTGGCAGTGCTTTTTTGTAATTAGTTGAAGTTTTATAAAATTTAGCGTTTTACAGACGCTAAATTTAAAAAATTAAAGATGCTAAAAAATATAAAATTTTGCGTTTTGCTGAAGACCTTGGTGCATGTTCTAACAGTTTGGAAGGGAAGTCAATGCAGTGTTAGTCAACCCTTTAAGAACAAATTATTTTGTCAGTAAGCTACGTTGAGGTTAGACGACCCCGTTACCGCATTATGTATGCAGTGTATGAGGCGGTGTTCAGCTTTGTACGAAAAAAATTATCAGCCTCACGAAACATGACGATTTAGCCGTTGGCGGCGATAGAGGGTGGGCACTTTCCCTGAGTGTTGTGCATTGGTTTCTTTGTGTGTCAACACTTATATTCAAAATCTTCATGTCGGAAATTGTTAAAATAGCTAAAGTCATTGGCCCGAGTAAAGAGAGGGAGCAAACTTGAAGAAGCATGTCTGACTTCAAAACACGCACGTGTCAGCGAATCTAAATTCATGACTATGAAACCCGATTATGGAACGACCTGATTTGGGGAACGTGTTAACGGTTCCTCTTTAAAGTCTTAAATAATCAGTTCTGTACGAGGTAGAAATACGAACAAATTTAACCCGGAAAATTGAAATACTTTCTTCATGGGGTAATTTAGTACACGTTTCTTCCATACTCAGTACATATGATGGTACAAGGGTTTGCATAGGGGCTATTTGGTAGCACAACAGCGGCCTGTCCGCTACAAGGTCCTCCCCCTGCAACTCGGGAAGAGTTTCGTTTTGTTTCTCAATGAGAAAAGTCTGGCACACGCACCACCGACTTGTTGAAAAGGAAAGTGAATATTAAATTTCAAAAGGAGGTACCTAGATATGTAGCTTTCAGGCCGTTCTAGACTAGGACATTAAAAGAACGAGCCTTTTTTTCTTGATGGTGCGCTCACTGACCTGGATCTTGAAGGATGAGGTATTTAGTGTTTTGAAGTGTAGACCATTCAGTGGTCGAGGGTCTGTGTCCCTCGGGCGCCACAGGTTAGGAATAGAGTAAAGTTAGTTTCCTGCTTTTCAAGAATGTCTGGGTAAGATTCCGAGCGGAGTAGCACCCTTGGAAAACGAGTATTAGAACCATACGTTGCAAAAAAAAGCTGCACACCAGTGTGGTAAATAGAAGTACCCAAACTTTTAATATTGAATCGAAAGTACCCAAACTTTTAATATTGAATCCAAAGTGCCCAAACTTTTAATATTGAATCCAAAGTACCTCAACTTTTAATACTGAATCCAAAGTACCTCAACTTTCAATACTGAACCCAGAGTACCTCAACTTTCAATACTGAATCCAGAGTACCTCAACTTTCAATACTGAATCCAGAGTACCTCAACTTTTAATACGGAATTCAGAGTACCTCAACTTTTAATACTGAATCCAGAGTACCTCAATTTTTAATACTGAATCCAGAGTTCCTCTGGTTTGAAGAGCTGGGACACACTCTGGCAGTACAAGTCCTCCGGACGACGGGTCCCTTTACGCGTCCCAGAAACTCATGTTACGCCAGCCGGGCGCCTATGTGCGTGGATATGTACTAGGACATGTCCGCACAAATTCCCTCCTTTGTCCAAGCGTCCCACGCTGTTCTTGCCTTCATGTCCCTGCTTGTGATCTGCGCGGCCTCCCCCCGAGTACCCGAACCTTTTCAATGGCACGGCGCTGAAGAAAATCGGGGAGGCAGAGGTGCCCGAGTCGATGGTTAGTCTGACACACCCATTGTCTTTCGCAGACGGAAAATGTGCCATGGAGACTCGTTAATGAGAACCACCTGGAGTTCAACGTCATATCCTGATTAGGTGGATGGTAATGAGGCATGTTTTTTGAATAGTCCTGTTGACGTTCCGTGAGTGGAATTTGAAATGAAAGCGACGCTACGAAAGGAATTTCCTCGAGGCCTCACGAGTTCGACGCTCTGGCACCCTTGAAAACCGATTCATCAATAGGTACTAAAGGCTTTGACAAGCGACAACGGCACGATTTAATTTTGCGCCGTAAGTTTCTTCTTGGTGTCTTTCTGTGCGCCGTACAGTACTTCAAATCACTCATGTTTTTGAGCCCCCTTCAACCCTCTTCAAGTCCCCTTCATTTACCTTCAGTCCTTTAAGCCCTTATCACGCTGCGGTAGGCAGAGCCCACAGTTTCAAGTGCGGAAAAGACGGACTGTGGCAACAGCCGAGTGCAATTGAGCAACAATTGGTGCATGCTCGTCCCATTACGTCATTACGTCATACCTACGTCTATCCCTGATAGGCCTCCCTTGCCTCACCACCATCAGGCGGCAGAGGGAAACGGTATCATTCAACAGCTTGCGGATATGCGAAGGGACACCATGCGCACAAACCGGCGGCACTCCAGTGTGGCCAGGGCATAGAGGCCCAAACATTTTCAAGATATTCAAGATACCTCAGAGTTGTGGTGCCTGTTTCGAACTGTAAATTCAATTCATAAAGTTTTGATCAAGTATAACTATGGCCTGATTAATTTCCGGTTGTAATTTCTGGGACTCGCGACTTGCTAAATTATAACTTTCTGAAATTCGGAGTTGTGGATACCTACTGGAATTATTTTGAATGACACTGCTCAGCATTTTATAGTTTTATAATCTTTAATAATTTAGTTCTTTTTGCAAAGGAAAAATAATCTGGGGCTCCGAATGCACAGCTTTCCACTTCCTAATTTCCCTACGAGGAGCGAATTCGTGTTAGTGACGTATCAAAATAAGGGCGAGCTCTACTAGTATCAGTTTAGTGAATATTTTCTTGACTTATTTCAGTTGCGCATGAGAAATACTCGTACGTGAGGGCCGTGGATGCTTTTAAGTAAGTGAAGATGGTCTTTCTGACTCGCGTCGATGTGCTGTAGACAATAATTATTAAAATATTCGTTAAATGAATTAATTTAATTGATTCTCGTTAAATACTGCACACTGTGGAATGGTCACGTTGGGGTTACGAGTGCTACAAAAAGACGCGTTGTTGATTCCTGATGTTTATTTTATTTACTGTTGTATTTTCTGTCCCTGAAAAGATTTTCAGCTGCGATGTTTTACTTGTCCCTGATGCCGCACGGTCTGATTGCCTCATGAAATGTTATTGTGAACGGCTCCGTTTCCATGAATTTTTGTTATTACTTTTGACAAGTAATAATTACTGCTGCAAAAATGAATCGCAAAAATGTTTTCGCATTTTTTGAAGCCTGAAAAGTTCCTGAAAACTTTTTAAGTGGATGCATTCTGGTGGTTTCACGCTTGTAAATCAAAGTTCCATCAAATCGATTTCTTTCAGTCATAAATTTATCTTCTGACTTTGCGGTGCACAAGATGCGTTAAGATCCGGCTCCTGTAATTTGCCCCAGGGTATCATTCAATCATGATCCTGTACATCGAAAGCGAAGTATTTTACAGCGGAGATAATTTCGCATTAAAGGATCTCGTCGAAAAAAATGTTTAACTGACGTTGCATGTAAAATATGAATTTGCCAACCAGCATCCTGCGTACACCTGGATAGGTGATTTAGGGTAAAGTGGACGCCCAACATAAGAATCCAAACTTTCATGTCTCCAAGCGGACTCAGTGACGTTAGTCAACTGTTTTCTAGAGTTGTTCATTTGAACTTGGTAAAATTCTTCTTGAGGTAAAATATGATTCGAAATTTTTACATCGACCTCTTCCAATGAATTCAAAGTTCAAAGGTTAAATTTATTGGGGAATGGAGTGTTACCCCATTAATGATCAGGGGCAAGCATACTTGCTAAGTTATGTAGAAGTATTGTTAAAGGTTATTATTATTATTTTAACGAACTTTAATTCACTTTCCAACATCTGGTGACAAACGTGACACGGAAGCACCTGCCAAAGTTTTCCTATTCACGTTTTTTTCACCGAACTATTCATTCCAACACCCAATCACTGGAATATGCAAGTTCTCAGCAAGAAAAACACGACATATGTTCCAACATGAATAGGTTACTGAAAACGAATCTACTGGAACGATGATTCACTGGAACACGGATTCACTGGAACACGGATTCACTGGAGCACGGATTCACGACTGACACTGACTACAGGCAGTAGTTCACATACTGCCTACATGTACGTTGTTGTTACCTCTTCTTGACCATCATGGATGTGTTTAGTCTCTTGACTAGCACTAATTTTCCTCCCAAGGGAACTGGGGACGTGCCTCTCAACCTCTGGTACACGGCAGGGAAGATAGGCCACATCAATCCCAAACAATCGCTTTCCATCTCACCATTGTCATTCATAGGACCCGTGTCGTTAGTTATTGGTTGGATGGCCATGAATAATTCATGGGTATATCGGTGCTAACAGCGGCGTGGTGCTCCTCTCATTCTTGGCGCCACTCGCGCCCAGGCTTTGGGGAATTCTGTAGAGGAAACAGAAATATCAGGCAAAAATTGCAAGTAACGTGGTTTTTGTTCCTTGCAATCGCGTGCTCTTTCCCTACCCCTTTAATTTTAACCACCCGTTATTCATTCTGAACATTGCGTCTTTATTGCGCGTGTGTTATACTTGTTACTGGTGAAATATCGGAGACTGGAATGGAAAGTGTCGGGTACAACGCGGGAACAGAAAAAATTAAAATTGTGTGACGCAGCAGTTGTTGATACGCCTCATGCTTGAATCTGAATTCTATTCACTGTCAACATTAACAATTTTTTTTTACGGTGCTCATCTGTTTGAGACTTTGAACGCAAAGCCTAAAGACTAATTTGCTCAAACTGGTACCCGCATAAGCAAATTTCGAGTTAGGATCGTTTCAAACTCGGCGATTATCTTCGAAACCATTTTGACTGGTAGCACATATTTATGCGTGTTCCTCCCACAAGTTATGTATAGACCGGTTAAAATAATGGATTAATTTTTTAATACTATAATTTCTAAACGAAGACCTTTGCACCTACTAATCTCATGTGAGAGTGCAGTGTAACTTATAAATTAGCCGACGCTAGGTGGCGCTGGCGTCAACGTCAGCGCCTGCCCGGATCTTTTGTTTCGAATTTAGCGAATTATCAACAGTGACTATAATTTTTTTGCCCTTCTGTGTAGAGTATAAGCTTCGTGAGTTGCTCATCGCAACGCGAGGATATTCTAAATGATAATTAGGTAAATAACGTTGCACAATGGTAATTTCTGAGGCAATGAACACCTGTAATTACATGACTATTTTTCCGTCATCGGTTTTAATCATTTTCAATGATGCCATTCGTTTTTTTTCACTGACTAGTAGGACGAAAACCAGGTTTCAAAATACTTGGTGAAAACGCACTTAATACTTCCGAGTTGATTAAAAATGTACAGCATAAATGGGTTTTATTCAGTTTTGAACATATGTTTGCATTGCTAAAAAAAATTGATTTATAAATTATTTGAACTTCCACCACACGTTTCAGCACCAACTGCAACATACTACATGACTTCATCGCAAGAATACATGTCTGTCTTAAATGGGTGGCAGCCATTAATTTCATAACTCTATTGTGTACCTAAATGCTTAAACTTAGAACTTATTCACGTTCATAATAGGTCGGTCATTAAACTCCCTTTGCATTGCGCTTTAATATTATCAAAACCTATCAATCACTCAACTATAATGCCTTCCTGCATTCTAATCCTCGTCTTTGTGCGGCGCTTATTCACGTTTTTGATTAAGTCTTAAAAATTTACGCTTTATTGCGCTGCCGTCCTGGAAACTTTAATTCTGCCATACGCAAGCATCTCATGTGCGACTGCGCCAGTCTCCATGGCCTCAACCGCTTTGGGCTACTACACCTTTACTTAAACTAGCCCTCACCGACGATAATTAACTAAAGATTTAATTTGCCTCCTTAATCTACCTTGGGGCATGGTTTAACCATGAGCTAAGTCAGTATTAGCCTACCTCCTCCCCCAACACCGGAGCCAACCTCACTGTTGGATCCGTCCGGAATCCCGTGTTTCCATAGACGCAGACGCACGAATTTGGACCTCGGTCCGGCTACCTGTAGATTGATTGCGTGCTCAGCCTGTCTGCTTTATGCATTGTTCTTATGGCCACAATGGAAACACGTTGCCTAAGTTCGAGTTCGATGTTCTCCCGTGTCTTCATTGTGTGGCTTGCGCAACCATGGCTGATCATACGAAAGTAGCCAGCGAGATGGACCGTAATTTGAATAAAGTGAACTTTGCTTGGCGTGATTATTTTGTAGGTTCATTGAGGTTACGCACGTTATGATCGGCTACGTGAGCTTGTTCTGTCGATTTCTTGGACATGTAAAATTACCTAATATTAATGATGAGTATGAATTTATTCAAGCGCGCTATGGAAATCAGAAAAACATCTCTAAGAAATTTTTGCAAGTTGCCCATTCTTAAATTACATTTTAGGGTCTAATGTACATTGTAGAGTCTCTAAAATTCTTGAATTACATTGTTGGGTCTCTAAAATTCTTGATTTACATTCTACAATCTCTAAAATTCTTGATTTACTTTGTAAAGTTTCCAAAATTCCATCGAAAGGGTCTCTACAATTCTTGAATTACATTTTGCGGTCTAAGGTACATTGTAAGGTCTCTACAATTCCTAAATTACATTCTAGGGTCTAGGTACATCCTAGGATCTGAGGTACATTCTAGCGTCTTTAAAAAATTATTGTGAATTGTTACTTTCCTTGAATTCTAGACTCAAGGGTCCCTAGCTGCGGTGACTGACAGCGCACCACGCAAGCACCTCTGGCACTCCATTGCGTCCCAACTCGCCCCTGTCGCAGATTTGAAGAAATAATTGTATAAATTGAAAGCCGGTCTTCGTTTTCTAGCTTGATTCACTCGTGATGTGACAGAGAAATTGAAGGAATAAATTGTTGTTCCGTATTCTGGCTTCTCTTCTTGGTAATGATGATAATTCTCTTCTTTGTAATTACGTTATAGATAGGCCTACCTCTGTCATAGATAGGCATTCGGGACTTGTGTCTTTCGTGCACACTAAACTTTTTTCAATTTCAAACCTGTCATATCTTCTTAGTCTTTTCTTTCTCTCCATTCTTAACTTGCTGTTTCTATGCGCTTGGGATCCTGTGTGGGAACACGCCTTGTACACAAATTTTCTTAAATCTAAGCTAAAGGGTTCCTTCTCTCCGCTTTACTAAAACGGCATCCCCTGTGGCTTGGGAGCTTTGACCTCACAAAAAGTAGTAATTGTTTTGTTTCGTAATTATAATCGTTTATTCGGTTAGTTTTCCAATTGCATGTTCAGGTTGGGCAGTGATTTGAGACATCTGGGAATACCCGTCTTGTTAAGGATCGGTTTTCAGCATCTGGATAGTATTTCGCTATTTTTTGAAAATTGAACCATCGTTGTCGACAGTTCAATTCGTCGTCGGCCGCGTCCCGCCCAAGCTTCATTATGTTCTCATGCGGCTGAGACCGCTGTCGAAATTTTTCACTTGGTATTTTCAACGCATCATTTGTGTATTTTTGCTTGGCGGCGCAGCCATAGTCCTCTGAATGAAAGGTAAAGGAGGTTGCTGTTGTGACCTCACCAACGATACAATACTCTTGTCAAGAGCCCGTCTCTGACAGCTCTTTTCATTTAATTGTGTATGGTTCGACCATTGAAGGCCGCTCCCACAAAAGCTTTTCGAGAGGTCCTCGCCATAGCCCAATGGCGCCTTAGGATAAACACTTTTCTGGAGAACCGAGCATTGAATCAGCAAATCGATAAGCTTGAAAGAGTTGCTACTCCGATCAGAGAACGCATGAACTTTTTTCTGGAGAACAACTCTCAGCAGTACGGGAAAATCGAAAAAAAATCTTACGCTGGCTTTATGAATGTACATGAAAAAACACACCCTTTGCGATGTTCGCTTTATGAGCAAGATAGAATATCTCAGAATAGAATTTTTCAATACTGGCCATTTCGCTGAGGAGAGCGAAATAAGTTGCTCAGGTAAAGCTTAATTTGACGAAATTGTCGAAAATTATTTTACTAATAGATTGCGTGCTTGTGAACTACTCGAATCCATTGAATTTCGTGAGCAGTTTTACTATCTTTCCTACCTCTCTGTCATTTAGGCTCCTAGATAAAAAATACCAGTGTGGGAATTACTTCGTGGGTTGCTCTCTAGAATTATATTTGCATAATACTATTTTGCGCATGGTCGTATCAGCGTGATGCGAGTTGTATGGTGCGACTTTTTCCAGTTTTTGCCAGGCAGAGGAGGTCACTACGCCTAGAGCTACCCTTGAAGCTCGCTGCGAAGTTTTAGGCCTATTCTGTTGAAGAGCTCATGCTGTTTGTAGGCTATTGTTGAACCGCCTGTGAAATTCACACCTTTTATATGTCGGCGGCCGCGTGCTGCGAGTTTCCTCTCCTTGTTGCTGCTGTCATTGGAGCTCAGCTGCCTGAATAATCCGCGGTAATCCCGAGGATTTTTGTGGTGGGGTTCCCTCTACAATGAAGAAGTTCTTCCCTCCACAATTCAAACCCTGAGGATGTTTCTCACTAAGCCCTTATTACGCTCCATCTGAAAAAACTCCTTTGCTCAGTCTACGGTACGCTCATTATTCCATGAAAAACTTGTTCTAACCTAAGAAATGAAATTCCAAAGTGTCATAAGATTTACATAAGAAGCGTAACGTCATTTGTCATATTCAATTTATTAGTTTCATTCAAGGTTCATATTCTTTTGTTTTTTACGAACTTGGATGCATTTTCATCCTTGAAATATGTATGCGTCTTTTGAACACTTGCCCACCCACCCCAATGTGTTTCTGGACGACGGTTCCGCATATTATTCCATGGAGAGCGATTCCGTGAAGTTGTTATCGTCTGTATGAGGCTGTTCGTCTAAACTTTCCTTGAAAATCGCTGTGGGTTTTAGAAATGAAAATGTATTCAAACCTAGAACTCTTTGACGAATTTCTCAACTGTATGGCAAGTTAATTTGTTCCTGGCGTCTGTCTTGACGTATCCGAGATCCTGGCTTCATCGTAAACCATCAGCTGCGTTGGCTAAAAATAAAAAGAGGGTTCCCGAGACGGGTTTCTATTGGACGAAAAGGTTGTAAAGTTCCTAAGAGATTATTGCAATCTGCCATTGTGTAAAACTTTGACAGGGAATGCTAGCTGAAGTCCAAAAGAGCCGAACATAAAGGTGCCATCGGCAAACGCTTGCCCCCTCGAGTCGGACGAGTCTTGTGAGTCGCTGAAGAATGCGCCAGGACGTAACCAGCCACCCCCGACACTTCCTTCCTTCGACCACCAAGTCAAACAAGCAGCACCTCTTGTGAAATGTAGTCACTCAAACTGCAAGCAAAATTCACGAGTATAATCTATTCCTGGGTTATACTTGAGATTTATCCTTGGAGTTACGCCTTTTGGAGGAGCTAGGTAAAGTTCGGCACCAGTCCTCCAGCCCTCTTGTCTGTCCTACGCAAAACGGAGCTTCTCTTCCTACGCATCGTATCTTACGCATCAAACCTCGTATCTTTTAATATCCTAATTAAATTCCTCTAAATAGGTGTCACGTTTTGAACTCTGACGACTGTTTTATTTGATGTATTTGTATTTCTTATCCGATGATTTTCACTGCAAGTGCGCGTCGAGTCGGCGCACGTCCTACAGCCACCTCGTCGGGTCCTGAGGAGAGTATGTTGCGGGTTACCTGTTTCTCGCTAATGGGAAAGACGTTCAATAAGAGAAAGAAAAAAATTCCAGACCTCGCGAACTCGGCTGCATGGTTACTGAAATATGAAGAACTTTTGAGGTTCAGATTCGGTCATTGTGATACAATCGAACGGCCGCTCAACACGAGACGTCAAAGCTCATGTGTGTTTTCTGAAGAACAAAGGTGCTCTCCAAATATGGCGAGTCCGGAGATGCTGTGATATTCGCAAATAATGCACGCTTATCTTTATCGAACGCTAGATAATGCTCGCTGCAGGCATTTCTGAAACATGGTCTGTCAGTTGATATTGTGGGTCCGAAAGTAGCATTTTCTACCTTAAGCAGTCCTTCGATAATATTCACTGATGTCTTTTCTCTTTTTATTTTGCATTCTTTAACGAAAAACTAAAAATACTTTCAAATTTTTTATCACAGTTGAACATCATTTTTATTATGTTGGTAGTTTGTGCTCAAACACAGAATAGAAAATGTTTATCTTTGTTTGCAGAACTACTAAATTTTCGGTTCTTTTTTTCATTGTGACGAGTTGAAAGCTAATATATATATATATTTATACATATATTTAGTTTTCATTATTCCCTTTGTTTAAGTAGAAAAAATAGTCAGTGCAATTTCTTTGCAAAATCCTTCAGAAAAATATTTAGTACGCCGAGTGTGAATACTTACAAAATGAAATTTGTCCGACAGACCTTGTTAGTTGTAGATACCAACTAACTACTCCTGTGGGGTCATCGAAAGTATTTGTATAATCTCCTGTAAATTATTTCTTATTATGGTGTTTTCATACCCACGTGAAACAGTGAGAGTTACGAAAAGCTTAAGCTCGCTTCGCCGTGACCAAATGCACTTGTTTCACCAGTGACCGAAAATTGTCATTAATTTTTGCTCTTATTCCTCATTGATGGCGGTTGCCCAAGATTGACCTTTTAGTTGACAAACGAGGGTCGGTTGTTTCAAGCATATATAAGCGTCTTGTAGGTGTGCTATTACAGGCTTTGTAGGCGTACTATTGCAGGCTTTGTTGGTGTACTATTGCAGGCTTTGTTGGCGTACTATTGCAGGCTTTGTTGGTGTACTATTGCAGGCTTTGTAGGTGTACTATTGCAGGCTTTGTTGGTGTACTATTGCAGGCTTTGTTGGTGTACTATTGCAGGCTTTGTTGGTGTACTATTGCAGGCTTTGTTGGTGTACTATTGCAGGCTTTGTTGGTGTACTATTGCAGGCTTTGTTGGTGTACTATTGCAGGCTTTGTTGGTGTACTATTGCAGGCTTTGTTGGTGTACTATTGCAGGCTTTGTTGGTGTACTATTGCAGGTTTCGTCGGTGTACTATTGCAGGTTTTGTTGGTGTACTATTACTGGCTTTGTAGGTGTACTATTACTGGCTTTGTAGGTGTACTATTGCAGGCTTTGTAGGTGTACTATTGCAGGCTTTGTAGGCGTACTATTGCAGGCTTTGTAGGTGAACTATTGCAGGCTTTGCAGGTGAACTATTGCGGGCTTTGTAGGTGAACTATTGCAGGCTTTGTAGGTGAACTATTGCAGGCTTTGTAGGTGAACTATTGCGGGCTTTGTAGGTGAACTATTGCGGGCTTTGTAGGCGTACTGCAGGCTTTGCAGGTGAACTATTGCAGGCTTTGTAGGCATACTATTGCAAGCTTTATAGGCGTACTATTGCAAGCTTTGTNACTATTACAAGCTTTGTAGGCGTACTATTACAAGCTTTGTAGGCGCGCATGCCTACATGCTTGTCGCTTCACGTACGTCATTGATGATGCAGCCAAAACTACCCAACCCGCCATTGTTTTTTATGTTCATATGTTAAAGTCAACAACCTGGATTTCTTATCTGTTACAGCATTGGCTTAATGTATTGAGCTGACTTTTCAAGGTGGAAGCGAAATCTTTAGAATTTGTTTTCATGTGCCTTCCTCAGGTTAAATTTCCTGTGCGCACCTCAGATTGAATTTCCTGTGCGTGCCTCATTAAATTCCTGTACGCATCTCAGATTAAATTTCCTGTGCGCACCTCATATTCAATTTCCTGTGCACACCTCCTATTAAATTTCCTGTGCGCACCTCCTATTAAATTTCCTGTACTCACCTCATATTAAATTGGCTGCAATATCACTTATCATTCACGAGCTTCAAGATAACTTTCTAACGAGCAAAGAGACCCGGTAAACTTATGCCGATCAATGTGCAGTAAATCTCTGCCGGGGCTGTGGACTTTGTTACCAGTTTTATAAATCTTCTAAACAATTTATCCAAGAGTCACCGGAGCGTGAAGTTCCTCCGCCCGACGGGCTGCTGCTGCTAGACGTCCCCAGCTCCGAAGTTCATGGTTTTCTTTATTCCTTGTTATTCGAGGTTTTTATTCCATGTTATTTGAGGCTTTCAGTCTTGGTTATTCGAGGTTTTTATTCTTCGCTGTTCGAGGTTTTTATTCCATGTTATTTGAGGCTTTCATTCTTTGTTATTCGAGATTTTTATTCTTCGCTATTCGAGGTTTTTATTCTTTGCTATTTGGGGCTTTTATTATGTTATTTGAGGCTTTCAGTCTTTGTTATTCGAGGTTTTTATTCTTCCCTATTTGAGGCTTTTATTTCATGTTATTTGAGGCTTTTACTCTTGCTATTCTAGGTTTTTATTCTTTGCTACTCGAGGCTTTTACTCTTTACTATTTTAGATTTTTATTCTTTGCTGTTCGAGGTTTTATTTTTTGATATTTGGAATTTCTATTTTTCTATAGCTTTAGATTTTTTTTCGCTATTTGAGATTTTCACTACTGTATGTTATTAAAGGCTTTTACTCTTTTCTATTCGTATTTTTCTCAATCCTTGTTATTCGTGGTTTAATCATTCCTTGTTATTGTTATTCGCAATTTTACTAATGCAATTCGTTGTTTCCCTCATTCCTTTTTACTTCAGTTTTCTTGACGCTCGTATGTAGACGCGTGTATACGCATACCTGTCGCAGTTGTAGACGCGTACGCTTCTCGGCACTAAGTTCAACCGACGTTCATCATTAACTGTTGATGAACGTCAATTGAACTCTGTCAAATTTGAGTCCTGTAAAAGTATGACGCCTACGCTAGGTTTTATTTATTAATGCCCTTTAAATCTCTGTACGCTTCAGTTCGTCATCCTACTGTATTATGACTGAACGTTAATATCAATGCACTCCAGCCAGGACGGTAGGACGGCCGCCACTGCGTGGCACAAGTCGCGATGTAACCCTAGGTCAACTCAGGGAATACCATAACCTCTTTAACCCCAAAATAATTTTTGCAATACGACTGCTGCTAACTTTCTATGAAAAACTATCTGTAATTTTTTGTACATTTGCTGTATCGCTTGAGGTTGGTTATGTGGGAAAAGCTACCTAGAGTCTTTTGTATAATGTGATATGGTATCGTTGCTCCTGTTCGGCTCGAAGTCATTCTCTCTTCCATGGGTTTGTTCAAACGTTTGTGTTATTAAAACTTTACAAAGTTACACGAATGAACTACGAATACGAGCATCATACATATGTCTAAGAGCCCATGCTAGCGCCCAGTGCTGGAACTAACGGATTACTTTACGAATGATAACTAATGGATTACGTTACGAATGATAACTAATGGATTAGGTTACGAATGATAACTAATGAACTGATCGGTTATAGTCCCTGCTTCAAGCCTCATCATGAGGAAGTGGTTGTATCCTCCAGTTCTTGCATAACGCTTCATCACTAATTCGTGAATTTCCACCATTGAACTCGATGTGTCAATTCGCGTCTGTCTTGTATGCTATAATATTTTTGTCCATTAATTACCTTACGTTATTGCCCATCTGCAAAGTCGTTAAGGTTCTTTAAGTTTCATCCATAATTTTTGCCGTTTTGTTTTTCCGATCAACGATCTCTTGAATTGGCGTGTCTGCACTATCATTGTAGTTTGTATTCTGCAAACCGAGTTACGATTTTTTCCTATAGGCTGTGACAGAGATTGGAGTTTACCCTGGAATCGTTAACTAGGCCCTCCCATTTTCCGTCTGAGATCGTACTTTACGTACGCAAGTTCGGTGAAGGGTTCAGGTAATTTAGAGTGGAGTTTATTGGCGCTGAAAAAGAAGCCGTTTGGGTGCGATTCCGAAATTTTATTTCGATCATAGTTGATCTTCAAAATGCTTGAGGTTCACCAGCTTTTTGAGTTAGAGGGAAATTTCAATAGTGGTTTCATCACGCATTTCCGACACAGGTTATTATTTCATAACATGCGCTCATCGAACATTGTCCCTGTCGTTCGCCAATGTTCTTTACGTTCTTCAACCCCCCCGAACACTACCAAGTGGATTGAAGTACAGGTGCACCTCGCTATACGATTAGGTTGAATATCTCGCTATACCAAGGTTGAATACCTCGCTATACCAAGGTTGAATACCTCGCTATACCAAGGTTGAATACCTCGCTATACCAAGGTTGAATACCTCGCTATACGATTAGGTTAAATACCTCACTATACTAAGGTTGAGTTCCTTGCTATACCAAAATTGAGTACCTCGCTATACTAAGGTGGAATTCCTCCCTATACCAAGGTGGAATTCCTCGCTATATAGGTTGAAGCCTCGCTATACCAAGCGATTGAAGTGCAGGCGCACATCGCTGCACGATTAGGCTATATTCCTGAAGAATAGTGTTGAATCAAGGACAATCATCGGAGCGGAATGTCGTGGAGCGAGGCCCCGTGTAGCCAGATACGCCTGTACACAGTTTTGATAACCACACTAGCTGGCTCGGGCAAGAGTGGTAGGCAACCTTCCAAAATGGCTCGGACACAGCCGCCCTCCTCTGCGTTGGAGCTGCGGAGACGGTCTCTAACCTTGCGTCTGCACTTCCTCCAGCTCTCGCAACCGGTTCTTGCCACCACTCCCCTGGGGCTTTTTTCTTCCCTGCCCTTCCATCCCCCATTTTGGTCCCCCCTCCACTTCTCTCCTTCAAGTCAAGCTTGACAAGCTACGCCTTCCTGGTGTCAGCCGCCATGGTTGCGGCTCCTCCGTCCTGCCGAGCGACGCCTTCCTGGTGTCAGCCACCATGGTTGCGGCTCCTCCGTCCTGCCGAGCGACGCGTTCCTGGTGTCAGCCATCATGGTTGCGGCTCCTCCGTCCCGCCGAGCGACGCCTTCCTGGTGTCAGCCACCATGGTTGCGGCTCCTCCGTCCCGAAGAGCGTCGCCTTTAATCCTTGTAGCTCTACAGGCCACTTCAGTCGGCTGAAGTCTTGCTTGACATCAATATATTATTTTGATTTGCTCCGTTAAGGGAAGCTATTTGAGTACTAAAGGGACACCTCAGTCGGCTTAATTTTTGCTTGATATCAATGTATCATTTCAATTTTCTCCGGTAGAGAGAGCTATTTGAGCAACACCGAGATACCTCAGTCACCTCAATATTCACTAGACATCATTATAGAATATTTAAATGTGACAGTTATAGAGAGCTATTTGAATACCATAGCGACTCATAGGTCATTTCAATCTTTGCACAGTATCTCATTTTCTTAACTAAAGAGCAATTGTGTCTCGGGCACCTCACGAACTCACCATGTTAGTCATCAAAATTGACCGTCGAAACTATCAGATAGGTTAAGTTTGGTGTAAACAGGGTAGTTAAGGATGAGTTTGACGAGCGAATCATTTGGGTGAGCTCGATTGCAATTTTCATGTACTGCACTTCAAAATCTTGCATCTATGTGCCTGCCATTACGTAGTCGAGAATACTCCTAAGAATTTAGGGCAATTTGTTTCTACTGCACCTATGTTCGTTATAGTTAAACAGTGATATACTTTCTTCGATGTGTAAATATACCTTCGCAGAGTTTACATACCTACGATATACGCACCTGGGTATATTATAAATATCCACGATTTACATACCTACGATCTACACACCTATACGCCATGAGCGTACCTATACCATATACCTACCTATACCTGCGTTTTAAGCGCATGACGTACGATAAACGTGTGCACAGACCACCGAATGAAAGTACACCTCGATGTACAGAGCAGCTGAATGGCCGACTTCCTTCATTCATGTACGGAACTGCGGCGAACTTTTCATAGGCGACTGCTGCATCTGTGAGGCCTGGAGACGTTGTTTCTTGCGGCCTCTCTCTGCCGCCTACTCTGCCTGGTGGGGTGTTGGCGTCGCTGGTTGTGCTAGGTGGTAACAAGTTGTGTTACGTGGTTACTGGTTGTGCTAGGTGATAGCTAGCCGTGCTACATGAATGCTAACTTTATTGGATGAGTGCTAATTTTATTAGGTGCGTGCTAGCTATACTAGGTGAGCACTAGCTATACTAGGTGAGCACTAGCTATATTAGGTGAGCTGTAGCTATGCTAGGTCAACATTAGTTGTCGTGCTGGGATATCCAGTTGTGGCAAAATGATGTATTGAAGGCCTAAATTATTTTTACATCATCGCAATTTTTATTTCTGTATCATCAATTTATATTATTGCCTTTAGCTATTGCTCCTAGCTCTCGGTTTTCTCGCTACCGAAGTAAAAGCTGAACATTTTTGGCGCCTTTTAATTGAACTTGGAATGCCGGTTTTCTCACACTTGTTTCGAGTGACTTCCATTGTCTGTCCGAGCAGTTCGCGGGCACCCTCCGCATCCCCTCCAATCAGCGCGTTCCATTTGCTTTAACCCTTTATCGATATCCGTTATTTTGGCGATAAAGCTGCGTTTGAAAAATTAGTTACGATCTTACAAATGTATGCAATAAGGCTGCATTTAGCTCTTTGGGAATTACTAGCAGCTTCCTTCTAAATGTGGATTTTGGAATCCTTGCAGACGGTAACGGGCTGAGTAATTTATTCGATGGATACGACTTCATCAAGTTCTGTTGAATATCCTGTTGATTAAGCATGAAGTATTTTTGTGCACGTTTCATGTCATTGTATCAAATTCCTGTATTTCTTTCACCATCTTCAGGCATTCCTTCGATTCTTCTCTCGAGTCGCAAAATTCTCTGAAGATTCATTTCACTATTCCTGCATGTGGACTGATCTTGACAGCTTCCTGTGACGATGCTTTTTCGTCGGGAAAATGAGCCACCGCTGGTGCACATCGCTGGGAAAGTGTGAATGTCTGTCCAATTTCTTCGTGTATTGCATTCGTAGCGATTTTTTTTTGGTACGACGCAGCTGTTTCCTAATTATGTTGCACCCTTTTGAAATCGTGCTAGATGTTTTCTGCCTTCCTGACGCTGCAACTGACACTGTTCCTCTGTTCAGTCCTGCTGTAGTGATTCTCACGATCCTCAAACTCGAGTTATGAACAATGTTCACTTGCAACCGAAAGCAGGTTGTTTTAAAATTCAAAAATCAATCAATTTCAGTACGAACCTCATTTCTCATCCTTCAAATTTTGGTGAAATTCTTTCATGAACGTCAGTGTATTTCTTTATTTGAATCCTTCGTTTCCGTATCATTTTTTCCATGATGACTCGTCTTCGTAAGTACGCTAACGTTGTTTGTACTTGCCATTATCTCCGCATGTGTCCATTAAACGTCTTTACTGAGCGACCGCTTCTACCATTCGTTGGTCGCTAGCACGGCAAGCTCGGAGCACACTCACCGATCTCTGCTTCTTCTCGAGGTCTCTCCCGAGCGATACGCGTTCGTGATCATGTACGCCTGTGTCATTTCGAGGTTTCTTTTAGGTTTCTTTTTATTGGCCTGAGTGGAATGCCGAGGTCAGGTTTAGATAACCTCTGCCACACACGCCCTCCGCATCACATGTCTGGCCACAGCCTATGAGCGTGTGAACTCCGGCGGCACCGCCGGCCTGTGCCTTTTTGCGTCCCTCCTCAGACCTTAGCTGGGAGGGCCAGTCAGCCTGTGCCTCCTTTGTGCCCCTCCTCAGACCTTAGCTGGGAGGGCCAGTCAGCTTGTGCCTTCTTTGTGCCCCTCCTCAGACCTTAGCTGGAGGGCCAACTTAGGACGGCGAGCGGCGAGCCACAAAATTGATTCCGACCTCGAGTTCGCTGAGCTTGTAACCATCCGCGACCCAATGGCGTTCTTAAGCGACCTAAGAAAAAAAACTGGCGCTCTACTGATTTGTTTATTCATATTGTTACACGTTCCATTTGAGGACGAAATATGTAGGTAGCCAGACACCTATTCTATATATTAAACGAACGTTGCTTGGGGAAACAATCGTTCTTCACAAAAAATGAAACTAATTAAGCGTCAAAGGTTCACATTTAACCGGGCTAAGATATTAAAAACGTTGACGTTCACCGACTCCAATGCGGTCCATTAGAAGTCGGCTTCTTTAGTTTGAAACCACGCAGTAAATATTGACTCAATTGACTGAACAATTCGAAACTGTGCCGGAGTTTCATTGACACAAGATTTCAACTTGATTAGCAATGCGAAGTCGATAACCTTCGTCAAATATCGATTGGTGGGCAACAATGACTTTGCGTTTTTGCTGAACTTCACAAACATCATCTTAAAAGCAATGAATGCGTCAATTTATTTGTGAAATTGATTTTGCTGATTTTTATTAGAAACTAGTTAAAGATAATTGAATTGTGAACGGGCGAGACATGCATGAATTGACTTTGCCTGACACAAGTATACGACGTAGTTAGAGTATCACGTTCTTGTAATATCACGTTCTTGTAATCGCTGTAAATATGTCGTGTTATGTTCCACGTATCACGTTCGCTCACATGCATACTTTATTTTGTATTTTCTGTATGAAATGTGATGTAATATGAAACCTATTTCATCACTATTATCACAAGGAGCTCTGGCTATCTAAAGCGAGGGAATAGTAAGTGGGGGTGGCCGCCTGACCTCGAAGGATTAGTCACAAAATGATCAGTATGACGTAGCACGAGGGAGAGGAGGTAGGAGACGTATGGTTTCATGACAACAAAAGCAGTAGGGTCATTATTTTCTGCGCTGAATGGCACTTGACATTGTTTCAAGTTCTCCGGAGTTTCCGATGAGCAAGTCAAGATGAACCTTTTTCACTGTACAAGAATTTATTTTTCGTAATGATAGAACACCGTATCCCACCAATTCTTAACCCAATTCCAACATTCCATTTCTTGATATGCTGATTCTGCATCTTGCAATACTTGTTCTACTGAGCCACGGTTCTCTTCATCAAGTCTCGCCCCGAGACTGAGCCGCGGTTCTCAGTTTCATCAAGTCTCACCCCGAGACCGAGCCACGGTTCTCAGTTTCAAGTCTCATCCCGAGACTAAGCAACGGTTCTCAGCTTCATCAAGTCTCAACCCGAGACTGAGCCATGGTTCTCAGTTTCATCAAGTCTCACCCCGAGACTGAGCCATGGTTCTCAGTTTCATCAAGTCTCACCCCGAGACTGAGCCATGGTTCTCAGTTTCATCAAGTCTCACCCCGAGACTGAGCCATGGTTCTCAGTTTCATCAAGTCTCACCCCGAGACTGAGCCATGGTTCTCAGTTTCATCAAGTCTCACCCCGAGACTGAGCCATGGTTCTCAGTTTCATCAAGTCTCACCCCGAGACTGAGCCATGGTTCTCAGTTTCATCAAGTCTCACCCCGAGACTAAGCAACGGTTCTCAGTTTCATCAAATCCCACCCCGAGACTAAGCAACGGTTCTCAGTTTCATCAAATCTCGCCCCGAGACTAAGCAACGGTTCTCAGTTTCATCAAGTCTCGCCCCGAGACTAAGCAACGGTTCTCAGTTTCATCAAGTCTCGCCTCGAGACTGAACCCCAACTCGTCTCGCCGTGCCACCACTCCCAGTCTCGTCAAGTCTCGCAGCCTCGAGACTGAGCCCCAACACAGTCTCGCATTTATGCCTATCCACTCCACCGAAGCGCCTCGCGAGACGAGACGTTGGAAATGAGGGCGCGATGAGAGGGGGGAACCTGAGCGTAGAATCGACGAACACTCGCAGCGTTTTTTTTTCGCTGGGGTAATTATGTGCGTTTCGGAAATCGACTTGTGAAGAACAGCGTCTGAATCTAATTAATTCGTTACTTTTTAAATGAACGAACTTGTTTGAGTTAAAATATTGCAATTTTTTATTTAATCATTTTTTGGAACAAATAAAATATCGGCTTAACATTAGATTTATGTTCAATACTCACGATATTTTGAACTTTGGAACATAATACATGTGGGGAATTATCCGTAGTTAGTCTAAATTTCCATCGGAAAGTTTCAGCGAGATGGAACCTTTCAAGATGGAGTTCTCTTGTAAATATTGAGACGCATTGGGGTGACAGCAATCCAGGCGCTCAAAGGTTCTACTGCACAATTAAATATTTTTCCGGTGGAATGTTTTTCCTATTTTTCTGCATCATATTCATGCTAAGAAAATATCAAATGAGCTCTGTGCTTTAACCCATTAATGCCGAGTAAAACAGTTTCACTCTATGGCCGTCATTTTTAAGGGTATGATCTATTCACTTTTCGTCTTTCAATTTCAGCATTTTTTCAATTCACTTCTCAACAACTGGCAAAAATATGACGCCTGAGGTACCTGCTGCAGTTTAGCCATTCATGTTTTTTATTTTGAACATTCATTCAAAGATGTGAACACGAATTGGCGAAACAGGTTAGGTTTCAACGGAAAATCAATTTCTGCTTGAAAAAGTTAAAATGCGTTCATTTTTGTCGATCAAGATGCTCTTGATATAACGAGAATTATTTTGGAATTGATGAATATCTATTCGGAGAAACTCACGAGATCCACGAGTAATGCCTCGGTTTTTATTCGAAACTGTCAAGGTAAATTTTCTGCGCGAGAAATCCACTCCAGAATTTCATCACGCTCTCATCATCTCACGTGTGTTCTCTTAATTATAATTCCGATTTTTGACCAAATAAAGTTCAGCAGAAACCTTTATTCATGCCCCCTTTTTGCCCCGCGTTTCAGACTTCTCAGAACTCGACTTTCTCCGGTCGAAAAGTTTATCCAAGTCTCTCTCTTCTATCATTTTTAACAATGCATTCTCAACACGAATTTTCTCTAAGGATTTTCACCGCATGCCTGTGAGGGGCGATAAATTTTCCGTGGGGACTCCAGTGCATGTAGCTCATATTCCTGTCGATCATGCATCCATAAATATTTCTTCTTATAATTGGTTGTTGGTTTCGAACGACCTAGCTATCTGGTCTTCAATAACTCAACCCTAGTAGCTCAAATATTTTCCCTTGTTAGGATCTCCTTTTCCTACAGTCGAAAATAAGTTATCGAGTTGTGCTGGTCTGAGAACGTCTGGATTTAGTTAGCAACATTTGCGGGTTGGGCAAGAAATTGTATGTAGTGAAACGGTTTTCTTGGCATACTTTCTACGTGATGAAATGTAAATACGTGTTATTAAAGTGCCGCATGTATCATAGGTAGAGTGAAAATGTTACTATTATTTAGAGCCGTTACTGTGGAGTAGCCGATGTGTTATGTTATTCACTATAAGATGCAATTTATATGCTAGCTTGTAGATCTTTCGACCTACCTCGTTTGAAACACTGTTTCGCTACCATTTTTACATGAATATGAACTTTTGTTGTAATTGTGGCTTTAGACGCCCATTTGCTTCCAAAAATTTTAACTCAAGTTAACTAAAGATATAATTGTTATCCGTAGAACTACTGCAATTCCTTACTCCTGAAAATATCCAAAAATCATGGAAAACTTATGTGCCTCAGCTACGTTTGTTCGTCGTTTCATTCATTAATAGTTCAGACCAGGAGGAATGCCGGCCCTCTTTCAGGTTTAACAAAAAATGAACGATAATGTAACCGCTCTCAGGTACTTCACGGCTCATCTGTACTTTATGTAAAAAAAATTCAAAATTTGTTAAAATTTAAAAATTAGTAACTAGAAAATTCAAAAAATTAGTTGCTTGAAAAATTCAAAAAATAAGTTGCTTAAAAATTTCAAAATTAGTTGCTTAAAAATGTCAAAATTAGCTGCTTAAAAATTTTCAAATTAGACACTTAAAAATTTCAAAATTAGAGACTTGAAAATTTCAAAATTATCCGATTGTGAATCGAGCTGAACTTTATTTGCTGGTTCTCATCCTTCTTCTAGTATTTTAGACGGACTCTCTCTTCAATGTTAGAGTCCGTGATTTTTTTGGTCTTCACAAATTTTTTATTCCCTGCCTCCTCTCTTTATTAAATTTTCGACAGCGCAGGGTGTTGTTGGAAAGTAGTTCACTTAAATTTCTGGCCAAAAAATAAAAAACACTTATTTCTTGAGCCCGGGAACGAGTCACGAGTTTCACTTTGTAAATTTTCCAGCTGGAAAATACGACATTGGGAGCTCCATTTTTGTACGCTGTTATTTTCAGGCCGTGAATTTGGATACGTAACTTTTGGAATTATTATTTTTTCTTCACTTATATTTTGATAAATCAAATCCTAGCCTTGGGCTTGGCCCGAGCTTTTAATCTCACGTAGTGAAATTACTTGAACAGGAACAATATTTACTTTAGTGGGTGTTAAATTATGCGCAATGCATCAGTTATCTTTGCAAACCGAGTCACGGCTTCATGAAAATTGCAGAGCGTTGATGCACTAACTTAAAACTAATGTTACCTTGCAGTATTGGTGAAGTTAATGTGTAGTTCAGGCTGCTTTGTTGACTTGTACCAAAAAGCGACTTTATGTGTTCGATAATGTGGTTTGTGAAATGAAATTAAAGAGATTCTGCGCCATCGCTCCGCGGGCTTAGATATTTACCTTGGTGACAGAAAGCAGTTGAGGTATATTAAGGTTATATGGATTTGTATTCTCTCTCGAAAAATTGACATTTCCCCATTGTTTCACGGCCGTCCACTCGAAAAAACGTAGAAAATCCTGTTTCCATCCACTACGGTCTCTTTTTCTAAACTAACAACAACTGCAGCTAAGAATTTTGCCACTTCGTTGTACGAGTTGTACGTTTTGCCGTTGTACGAGTTGTACCATTTAGTCCTGCAAACCGAAAGAAGAATAGAGACAGAAAAATCCTTTTTTTAATATTGCCTTCTCTCTAACTGTAAACAACAAGAAGGCAAAGTAAAACCGCTAACTTATTTTCAGCAGTGTTAATTTCTCGCTAACTCTAAACAGCAAGAAGGCAAAGTAAAACCGCTAACTTATTTTCAGCAGCGTTAATTTCTCGCTAACTTATTTTCAGCAGCGTTAATTTCTCGCTAACTGTAAACAACAAGGAGGTAAAGTAAAACCGCTAACTTATTTTCAGCGTCGCTATCTACGTCTGAAGCGCAACGCTGAAGCGTCGAGACGCAACCGATGCTTATCGTGTGCTCGCTACATTCTCGAGACCGCGCCGAATGTCTCGTTGCATAACTCTGTGTGTCGGAGCGCCGTTGGGACGCTTTCTCTCTCTAACAAGTCCCCTCGCTAGCTCCCTTAAAAATGCCAGACGTGCTTTGCCAAAACGAATATTTTGGTACGTCGTTAATAATGGTGCAGATGCGTTCCATGGCTTGCGAGAATAGGCAGTTCTGTAGCTACGGTCAATGTTTTTTCTAATAATAAAGTTGTAGATTTGCACTTGAATGTCTTTGAGGTTATTTGGAGACAGTAAGTGTGCAGCACCGAAATCGTGTGGTATGTGCACCGAATGTTTGAAAGTATTGTTTTAATCGGGCTCTCTATGTCACAATTCCTTTTAACATTCGTATTACGTCTGAAATAATAACAAAATACTGGTAGTTTTAAGATAGATTCAATGAACTGTTTATGGGCATCGTAATATTTCGACACGGAGTCGACTTCAATTTTTTCCGCGAACAAGTTGTCGTGATATAACCTTGTTCCAGTGGGGGTTACTTTCCATTAAGGACGTACTCCTATTAGTGTCATGAATTTAATTACATTTTTCTCGAACTTTACATTAAAAATTTATTCTATCCTGGAGCAAGAAGCTCATTATTTACTAGGTGGAAGGTTAACCATAAATTGATATTCTCCTAGTGCATTGAGTCGTGCGGAAATATTTAAAAGCTATTTCAAAGCATAGGTCGACGAATACAATCCGGGGATAATACTGATATATATCTTAAGTATCTTGTGACCTCTAGATACGCATATATCCAGACCACAAAATCCAGACCTAAAGTTCACATAAACTTGATCACAAATATCAAATTTTAGCTAGACAAGAAATGCGCGGCATGACTTTCGTCAGGTGTTGAGTTGCGATCGAGAACAGCGTCATCGTGGAGTCAGGTTTAAATTAATGGTATTTTGGTACGATGATATTTATTTTCTGATGTTGAGATTTTCACAAGCACATCGCATGTCTGTCAGCGCGTACTGAATATGCGGGAGCGTTTCGAACGAGTTTTTTTTTGGAAGGGGGGGNCCTGCCTGACGTGCTCCTGCCTGACGTGCTCCTGCCTGACGTGCTCTTGCCTGACGTGCTCCTGACTTACGTGCTACCGTCAGCTCTGCCATGACTGACGTACTGCTGTAAGTTAGCCCTTGCAGTCGTGGGTTCGAGAGTCGGTTACCGTCTTCAAAAGTCGGTTACCTTCTTCAGGAGTCGGTTACCGTCTTCAGGAGTTGGTTACCGTCTTCAGGAGTCGGTTACCGTCTTCAGGAGTCGGTTACCGCCTTCAGGAGTCGGTTACCGTCTTCAGGAGTCGGTTGCCGTCTTCAGGAGTCGGTTGCCGTCTTCAGGAGTCTGTTATCGTCTTCAGGAGTCAGTTACCGTCAGTAGTAGTCACAATCCCGTCTCTCATCGGATCCGATGACGTGATTTCTGTAGAGAAAAGTGGTGCATTTGTGAGAGGGTGGTTGAAATTATGAAGAAATTTCAATGGGATTACTACCGACAACATTGATAAAATTATATTTTTTCAACTAAATTTTTAGTTCTACCCCGTACGTTTGTTAAGGAATATTTACGCCACTGGTCCACTTTGCTCACGATTTTTAACTTGGGTAATTTCTTTTCTTGTCTCTATCTTCGTTCGAAATTTAAATTGAGTTCTTATTTGATTTTCATTCGTTCACGTAATCTGCCATGTGAAAGCGGCCAAACGAGGATTTTCCATTTAGAAAATATTCCTCAGACGGTCGTGAAAGTTTATTCTAGGCAAATAAAACTGAACGTGTTCTTATTTAGTCACGTTGTCATTAGTTTGGCTTGGTGACTTCTTAGGTGTCAAATTGCGCTCGTGAACTCCTCGGGGTGTCCTGGGCGTCGGTGTGGTGCAGTTAGCGTCGTTCCGGAAGAGGATTTTGGTGTTGGTCTCTCTTTTCCTCTCTCTATGTCTTAGTTTCCGATCTCCATCTTCTTTTTCCTTCCTCCATCTTTGTTTTCCTACCTCCATCTCATTTTCCTATCTCTGTCTTCTTTTTCCTTCCTCCATCTTTGTTTTCCTATCTCCATCTTTTTTTCTATCTCTTCTATTCCTGTCTTTATCTCCTGTCCCTCTTTCTCCCTACGGCATAGGACCTGGGCTAGAGGCCAAGAATGGGCCCTCCAACTCGTTCCTATTTTTTATTTTATTCTAGAGAGAATTCTCGAAACACCAACACGCGCACTCTTAGTAGGTGTCCCTTCAATATCCAGGTTTGTCAAAATGATCCTCTTTTCATACGAAAAAGAAAATAAATTTACCTAAAAATATTCGTTACATATGTACATGGAGTGCTACTGTCTCCTGGGCTTCATGACTTACATTCTTGCCTGGCATATTATTTTGTGCGTTACATTTTGTCGAAGCAAATTTTTTTAACTGCCCATCGTATTCCCTAGAGTTTCGGACTCTAAAAATTACACATCAAAGGGACAAATAAATTCCTACAAAATTAGCCCCCGTTGAACTATAAAATTGATCTTTATAAACGCAACGCTCCCGAAACTCATTTTTTTTTAGAGTTCCTTTATTCATTCTCAAACGTTGATGGAGGAAGACTTTCACCGAAACCGCTCTCTCAAAGAACCGATCGCGAAAAGTTTCTCGATCGATTGACAAAGGGAAGTGAAATTTACTGCGCGAGACAGCCAGGGCATTGTCAGTAAACGCTTCACTCCCTCCCTGGAAAGCTGAGAGAAATTTTGACACCAACGATATTCTATTGGAATGAAATTCACTGGCGGGACGTGAGACAATAGCAAGTCATCGTGAAGCTGTCGGGCGCTGGATTTGTGCCTCCTTTTCTCGTCATAACGTCGCATTCCGCAGCGGAGGATCGGTTGCTGGGTCTCATCTGAACGCTTCATACTTCCTTTTGCGGTCGCTGATTAGATCGAACTTTGTGAAGGATTGTTTGTCAGAGTTTCTAATCGTATGTTTGGGATAATGATCTTCGGAATTGGCCATGAAGTATTGATTGCTTCCCCCTACATGTTTTTCTCTGGCTACACATAGCGTTGTCACCATCGTGTTGAAGAACTGTCCGTTGCACTTCATTCTATTATTTAGAGAAAGTACGCCGGAGGGTCGCAGCGCTCTTATGTCCGCATAAATATTGTTATACACACGCATTTCAATACACTTTTATGTCAAACGCCTCACACGTCATCATGCTTCTTGATCTTTGAATGTCTTCGTGCGATGATTTTGCTGTATTGTACATTTTTTACCATATGCCTCGTGCAGTTTGTTTGTCAGGATCTGTATTATTTTGCGCCTCATTCTAACGATTATAGTGCCATTAAATTATAGCTGTCAATTATTTGCGGTCTCTGCTAACTCCAAGTATGCAATCATGTGATCTTTTATGGAGCTACCGACGTATTGACAATTTCATGCATTTTTTATTGCTAATTTTTTGCATTTCTTGCTGGGTGTGCAATGACGCAATCTTTTATGAAGTTTTCAACGTTTTGATAATTTCTTGCTCCAATTAATTTTTTATAATTCACACCAATATTGAAATGTTTGCAGGTTCTTCGTCCAGTATATTTTAATTCCAGAAATTTTCTAATTTGGGTTTCGTATTTGTTTTTTTACCTTTTACCGACCAAATTATTTTGGCGATAAGGCTGTATTCATCCTAATGCAAAAAAAAAACTACATAACCTCAGCTTTATGTATGTACACGTTCAATAAAGTTGCATTTAGCTTTCACGAAAAACTAGCAGCATTTTTTTAGGAAAGCGTATTTTGAAGCCCATACAGACGGAAAGAATTAATATGTAATCTATTGAACATTTTTGTAACATGAAATTTTCTTTGTTACAGGAGGCGAGATGAGAGCCAGAATCTCCGCCATGGCACGCCCTCGGGTGACGTCCTCAAGGACCAAGCACCTCGTGAGATCACTTCTTGTAGTTCTTCACATCTCTTCAGCAGTCGCCCAATTCTCGCAGGAAAATTCAGGGGCAATATTCCAGTCCAGAAGCCCAGACACAAACAAGCCCAGAAATGTGCTCAAGCATGGGACATCCAAGCTCAATTCGTCAGTCTCGTTCGGTATAAATGAAAGTGATATTGCTGCAATCTTCCGAGGTGTAGCCTACGGTGTGACTACTTCCTATTCCAAAATGAATACGAAGAGTGAGAGTACAAGTACGACTACGACAACTCCTGCCACTTCTACCACAAGGATTACCACCTCCACCGAAACTCCATCAACAAACAACGTTACAGTAACTGCGCCACCCGATGGCATCAATATTCAAAACAACTTTCAGGAGTCTGGAGATGGCTTGCTTCACTCTAATAACTCTTCAAAAGCTTTGGACGATATATCATCAGATATATCTCCTGAAAAGCTTCCTACAAATGAGAATTCTTATTTTTCTTCTGCGGAAGGCGGGCGAAATCCCACTTATGGGGACTCCCAACTTTACAACATTCCTCAGAGCGATATGCACAACAATCGCGTTGCTGAAAATCCGAACACTGAAAGGAATTATAAATCTGGTGAAAGCTCGTTCTCGCACGGCGGTTACGCTGATAAATACGACCGCGAGGTCGGTGAGCTCCAGAAAGTGAATGATGTAGAGGTCCATCAAGTCGTCGATTACGCCTGGGTTATCCACGTGTATCTGACGGGAGTGTTAATGGGTGTAGTGGCCGCCATGGCTATCTGTTGCATCTCCAGAATTCATTTCTGCTCTCCGATCTTCCCCCGGAATTTTTTCGTTACGATGCACGTGCTAGTTTTCCTGGCTGCTTTTCTGAGATGCATTTTATTATTCAATGGTTCTTTCGGTGAAGCCCACAGTAAACTGCCGAAAGTACTTACTGGACTACTAATTAATTCTGTGCCTCCATGCCTTACGGCCGCATTTGCGCTAGTGCTACTCGTATTCTTGAAAGCCACTCACCTTTTCATCTTACCTGCCAAGTATCAGTCATCGTTTGTGCTGGCTGTGATCAGCGTCGCTCACATCGTTACGAGCGTTATCGTTGACATTTGCGCTGGCTTATCTGATAGCGAATCTGTGGTAAACGCTCTCAAGGCTGGAGTCCAGGCAGTTACTGCCGGTTGGGGGATGCTTTTGTGCCTGGGATTTATCTTTCTAATATCTCACCTTTGGAAGCATGAAGAGCAGCGGTCTGTCATCCCGAAGAAATCTCTTCAAGTAATTTATGTAGCAGTTGCTGTCGAATTGATCCTTGCCTGCTTCACAATCTATGGCATTGTGACACCAAGAGTTACTAAAAATAAAGAAGTCGACAACACTTGGTCACTGTGGGTGCTGGCGAGCTGTGAAAGACTTCTAGAAGCATGTTTCTGCGTGACGCTTCTCGTCATCACTACCACATTCACCATCAGCAAATGCAATAATGCTAAGCCTCAAGAACAAAAAGTATTTACTGTTATGACGACTGGAAAACGTGACGTCAGTCTCGGAAGATCAGCCAATGTTTATCCGGTGACTTGTGACAAAAGCGGTTTTTTAAATAATGGACTCATGAATTCAGGCTCGAACAACGATGGTTCCACTAAATCTGAAAATTACTACAGTGGCTGGTTGGACAAGTATGCTGGAACCATAGACTCAACAACGGATTTTCAACTCTTTAATGGGAAGGCTACATCCACTATGTCTACTGTGATCTACCCTCCGTTTGGTTCCATAGCCGGACCTGGAGAGTCGATCGATGACTCTGCCAAGGATTCGTACATCACATCTGGACCAGAATCATCAGCTACTTCGTACAGCACCCTCTCAAGCCACCGGCATGGCAACTCCCCCCATTTGTGCTACTGTGCCCCCGTCAGTGCGTGCTGTACGTCACCCCCCAATAAATCGTTTCCTACGTTGACCAAACAACCAGTCTTACTGGTACCTCAGTACGGTAATCCTCAGGGTTCATCAGCAGTGCAAAGCGAAGAATCCACGTCTGGGTCGTCGTATTACGGAAGCTCTTTAGGCTCCTCACACATCTATTCTTCGCCTCAGTACTACACTTGTCCCGCCCAGAGCGGCGATGTTGCCGAAGTCCACATAAACAATCAAATGTTACCCATTCACCTGCACCAGTGTAGTGAAATGGGCCCCGGAATGCATTCAAGAATGACCGCTAATGAAGAGTCTGCTCACCACATTCCAAGCGCGAGTCTGCCGGTTCTTCACGACATTCCAGAGAATAATGCCCGCATGCTGCAGCAATACAGGCCCAAGCAGCCGCTGCCGCTGCCCGAGTTCCATCAAATTCCTAACGTGAATGTTGCTCCTGGAGTTCCTCACATGCCTGTAAAGCATCAGGCCGTTGGAGTACAGCGTCATCCATTACGTCATCCTCATATTCTCCATCACCTCCATCCCCATCAGGTTATCCAGCAATTAGATCCCAGTCGATCTACGCCTCAAACCATTATAGGTTCACCTATTATTTCTTCATCCCAACACTCCAACATTTCAAATGCCGAAAAGCCAGCTTCCCCGTCGGGTTCTTGCCCTTCGAAAGATGTTCACAGGCCTGGAGCTGCTCCGTCGAGTCATGATTCTTCAATATCTGTTGTGAAAGGCGGCGGTCCAGCCGCAGAAGGCTCTGCGGGGCCGATGACAGCGGCTCCAGCCACCGTATCTACAATTCCAGCGCCACTGGACAGTAATGAACTTATTCAGCCTGACGAAGCTCTGGAAACTATTGGGGGACCCGATTGTAGTTTTTTAAATAAACTTGTACGGTCTCCTGAGGGGCAGAACCTTTCGAATTCTTTGGAGCTTGACACTAGAAGAATGTCCAATTCGACGAGAAAGCCAACTCTCAATTCAGCCCCTGGCCTCCCGTTTAGACAACAAATGGTTTTCGACGACGCCGAGCTACAATCACAAATCGTTTGAACTGACTAATCGTCTATGTAAATACACAAATAGCGTGAATATTATGTATAAATTACGTGACTGTATTATTAATTGTTAGTTTGTCATTTGATATGCATCTCTTAATTGTTTACAATGCGTGCCTTTATTTGTCATTAAATTATCGGGAAGACAAGCAATTTTGAAACTAGAGAAATCTTGCTAAAATGAAAGTATTGCGAATTGTCTTAGGCAACTCAAATCACTGCCATGTAAAACGAAATTATTTGAACTTCCCTAGATTTATTTGGACATCCGTGTATTTTTTCGAGTTTCCATAGATTTCTTTAAATTTCAAAGTTTTTATATGTTTCGCGCTATTCACACCATACCATCAGCTATTCATTCTTCTGTTGCCATTGCTTCCTGTGGAGCGTCATAGAACGAATATTTGCGCTCTGCTTTTTGGACAGTTAAACTTTCACTGAATCGTGTCAACATCCCTGTTGAAAGTCATTTAAAATTTTGGCTGTAGGAAAATTTAAGGGAGCTGAAACCTGGAAATTAATTCGGTCTCTGCGTATTGATGATACAGTTTCCTTGATGTGCACGACGTTCGTGTTCTTTGAAGAACTCGGGGAAGTGGAGAACACTTCGAGACTAAAGCTAATGGCTGTGATAATTAGAAATTACGATTTGTTGCGTTCTATTACCGGTAGAGTATATTTCTCTTCTATTTATGCATAAATTGTTTTCTCCATCTAGAACGAGAGTTGGAGCGGCGATAAGGAGATTAATTTCTAGTTATAATAGCTTATCATTTTCCGAAATAGTTTTTTTTAATACCACAATGTCGTTTGTTTTAGCAAATTACAATGTTAGGTATAATTACGATCTATCCCGTTCTAAACATATTTTTTGTTATCAATAGCTATAAAGCAAGATTGTTTTAACCGTAGTGCCCAATAGTTATGACGATCTTCCAGTGAAAAATCTGTATTTGACTAATGTTTCCGATATTTAACGACTGATGCATATTCCATTCTGCTAAAAAATGGTAGTTACAAATAACGGGGGTGTTGAAACAAAATCTCGTTTCATTTGAACGAAAATGTGTGTCTGAAGTTTTTATTTGTTGTTCGACAAGAGCACAATACATGTGGGTTATAGGGCACACAGAATTAAGCGTCAGATAGTTAATTTAGCCCATTATTCAATCCATACTCATAATTAATCTAGCTCATTATTCAATGCATAACTCAGATAATTAATGTAGCCCATTATTCAATTCATAAAATCAGTTCAAATTCGATCGTATAAAGATATTTACTTATGAGGTTAAAACTCAATTGACGCCGTTTTTGAAACTTACTCAATATACTAATTACCAACAAATTACATAACTCACCATCTATAAGTAAAGCATTCATGATGTTCATAATAATAACGCTCTGGTAACTCCACACAATTCCTTGTAAGTGTCCACACAATTTCTTGTAAAGCTATACTGTTCTATGTGTCCTATATCCCATGTACAGAAATTGAACGTTATAACTCGTTTTTGTACGCAATTTTTCTTTCGGCAGCGAGGCTAAATCTTTCACAGCTGTAAAATTCTATCGTGCAACGAGACGTTCGTGTTTAGGCCATGAAAATAATTTTTACGGATGGCCTAGCGCTTGTACATTGTTTCTTGTAATTTTTGTAATATCTGTACGTGCAGTTTTTATTGCGTATTGTACATAACTGCTTTTATGTAGCATCTCTAGTCTACCAATAATAACGAGGAAGATATGAAAAGGTTGTTTGTTTTCGCCCTTCTTACCGCTTTAGTGATATCGTCAGATGTTTGCCCAATTAATAGTAAGGATAGCAGCGCTTCAGTAACCTGGATTATCTCGCACCGAATGACAATGGAGTATTTAGTGTGGATAAGGGAAAACAGGGAATATCTGTACTAGGCGTGTTCCCACTTAAGATTCCATGCGCATAGAAGCAGCAAGTTAGGATGAAAAAGGAAAAAACTATGAAGAATATTTATAAGCAAAGAATGCATGAAAATGGAAACAAGCAAAATGGGGACGTGAGATAGAAGTTTCAAATACCTAGTTGGTCCCGCTGCAACCTAGCAGTGCCAACCTGGGGTCGCTAGTCATCGTGGCATACGATAGGGAAACATAATTAGACTAATTTAATGGCCTACGGCCAATCCGACACCCCCAGTGGGGTACCTTATCGAGAACCAGTGGTCCCATATTGGTACCTGGGGTACCTTATCGAGAACCACTGGTACCGTTCGAATGGATGCTGTTGGTGGTAAATGCAGAGTTATTGTAAAATAAATCCAGTCGTCATAGGAATATCTTCATAATTGCGAACAATCAAGATTCATTCTAGAAATATTCAAGTTGAAAATATCTTGTTCTGATTTTGCAAAAAATTTGGGTGTTAGCGATAACTGGTATGTATTTAATGTTCCCCTTTAGAAAAAAAAACATTAATTCTGCAATTGTTCGCGAGTTTCACTCAAAAAATACGCGATTGATTACTGAAAGATTTTAGATTCAGAACTTAGCGAAAAAACATACTTCATGACATTTCAAATGTTAATCGAGAGTCAATCATTTTTTTAAATTTTACATGAGCTTCAACCGTTGATGGGTTAACGTTATGGAATTTATTAAACAAAACATAGCCATGGGAGGGAACCGCATGGCTCATCCTTCAGCTGCTGCGTAAGCTCGTACCTAGTCAGTCATGCGTGGCGTAGGAGAAAATAAATAATCTTATTTAAATAATGATAATTTATCACATTTCAATCTTAAGTCGCAGTTTTCGTACAGCCCACGGAGCTTATCAAGCTTGAATTTCCTGCATATAGCTCCTTCTCTAACGTCAGCCTTTTATTTATTGGCTACTTTTTCGAACTAAAACGACTTTATTTTTTCAGAGCACGTTGATGCCTTCAATTAAAAAGAAGAGTACTCGCTCCTGCGAGTTTTAAAAATTAATTCCCGTGCATTTCGAATTGACTAAATTTTATGGCATTACCATAATCAAGGTCTAACTGACTTTAGGTTCCAAGCCATTAGTTAGTAATTGTAAGGATAGCAGCGCTTTAGTGACTCAGACTATCTCACACCATAAGAGAAGAGACCATTTAGTATGGACTAAGGAGAACGGGGAATCTATAAACAAAGTGTGTTCCCACAGAAGATCCCCTGTTTATAGAAAAAGCAAAATAAGAAAGAAAAAGAAGATAAGATAAAGAATCGTAAGTAAAGAATACACGAAAATGGAAAGAAGCAAAATGGGCCTATGTACTAAAGATAGAAATCCCGAAGGCCTAGTAATAGCTGAGGTAACCTAACAGTGCCCTCCTGGGGACGCCAGTCCCCATAGCGTAGGATAGACGAACCTAACCTTACCCTATTCGTCATGGCCTATCATTTGCCCCCTCAGGGGTTCCAAACCATTAGAAAAATTATCCAATTTTACGAGGCTTACAAGAGGGTCACAGGGTCCACGTACTTGCATGAGAAATCCTCTACAAAGATGCATTTCGTCCTTCTACTTCGGCTCGACTACAAAACTACAAAGCGCTAATGAAATGAGATCATTATGAAAAAAATCAAATAACACGTTGACTCCGATTCTCCACACAGGTAAAATTACATACCAACAAATATCTCTACTGTGAATTTAAAAATGGAGGATTTTGGTTTCACAAATTTGGTTACTCTATTAATTTTCTTTCTAATCAGATCTAGCTTATTCGATTGATGAACACAAATTTGAAGAAAACTCGAAAATTTGTATTTATACACGATAGTGCTTTGGTTATAATAGGTTAGGTTAGATGATCGCGTGTACCATATATGACCCACTTCGGAGTCAACGTGTTAATGCCCAACGTGCATGTACAAGAATTACGAGGCGTTTTCAAAGTTGTGTTGAAAGTATGAACAAAAACAGGAATCGAAAACACACTTTTGGCCAGGAACGAATCTTCAGTTGGTGCGTGTCAGGATGAGATGATACGTGGAGGCACGGTACTCGTACTGGTACTGGTACGGATACAGGTACTGGTACTGATACTGGTACTGATACTGATACTGGTACTGAAAGAAAGTTAACGTCAGACACCAGAAATGGGACGGAACGAATCGGCACAGTCGTGCAAACGCTAGTGAGCACATGGGCAAAAATCAGTCTAGAAAAATAGAAATAACGACCGAGTGATACTAACCCTAAAAAGTATCTTGACAGATATGAAGGACTACGATACGTGAATGTCAATACCCTAGTTAACACTTTGCCTCCGGAGTGGGTCATATATGGTACTCACGATCATCTAACCTAAGCTATTGTAACCAAAGCACAACATGTATAAAATACAAATTTTCGAGTTTTCTTCCAATTTGTGTTCATCAATCGAATAAGCTAGTTCTGAATAGAAACAAAATTAATTGAGTAACCAAATTTGTGAAACCGTAATCTTTCAATTTTAAATTCACTGTAGAGATATTTGTCGGCATGTAATTTTACCTGTGTGGAGAATCGTAATCAAAGTGTTAAGGCAGATTTGCAGTTAGAATCAATAAATTAATACGTAAATTCCAAGTTATTGAAATTAGTCAAATGAAATTTATTTCTGTAGTCGACAAACTAACAAGTTAAATAAAAAGAGAACAATAATTGTGGAATTTCTGTACATTATTGCCGTGTCCCAAATGCCCCATTTAAATTTGACAAAAAAATGATGAAAGGGAGTTTATGGGTCGAGTACGTCCACTCCTGCTTCCAGTGATCACAAACAAATTTGTCACTATTGATACTAATACCTTGGAGCCTAACAAGATGTTTAAGGACTTGAATTCTATTTACCATAGTTTTTGAAATTCAAAATTCACGTTTGAAATTTTCGTGCAAGCAAGGAAGTGTTCACGGGAAACTAGACCGATTGGAGTCAGCTGATGAACAAAGTAGCTGAAAGTTTACTTGTTCATTTTTTAAATCCTATAAGAATCAAATTATTTTTGCAGCATGGTTGCGTTTAACACGTTGACTCCGAAGTGGGTCATATATGGTACACGCGATCATCTAACCTAACCTAATGTAACCAAAGCACTATCATGTATAAATACCAATTTTCGAGATTTCTTCAAATTTGTGTTCATCAATCGAATAAGCTAGTTCTGATTAGAAAGAAAATTAATAGGGTAACCAAATTTGTGAAACCAAAATCCTTTATTCTTAAATTCACTGTAGAGATATTTGACGGCATGTAATTTTACCTGTACGGAGAGTCGAAGTCAACGTGTTAATTTTGTACGAAGAACTAGCTACAACCGCCTAGTCTTTTAGGCAGATAAAGGAAGGGTTACTCTTTCAACATCACCTACGTTAGTGCAGAATGAGGAGCAAAAACTTTGCACAAACGTTATGCAATCAAAAAAAAGCCGAGCTCCAACAATGAAGCGAAATCCAAAAAATTCAGCAAAGCTCCATCAATGAAAACGAGCTCCGAAAATTCAGCCAAGTTCAAAAAATTCAGCCAAGCTCCCTAAATTTATCCAAGCTCAAAAATTCCGTCAAGCTTCTCCAGTAAATGGAAAACATAGTAAATGGGACAACGGGAAATATCCCTGCAACCAGCGAACAGGCAAGGTGATCCTGTCGCCGATCTTCAGTTTTCACTCCCAGAGGCGCGAGTTTGGTTCTGGTTACGTTACCTAAAATCCCCTGGCGGGCCTTCGCAGCCCCTTGACGTACAGCTTATGCATTTGTTTTGATGCTGGTGTGATGCGAGACTACCAAACAAAATCACGATTTTCATAAATTGAAACTATGTCAACAACAATCATCGCCCAAATTAGAATTCTCAGCAGGCGTCCATAACGATTTGAAGCACCTCACCACTTCTGAGGCACATCACTCACCACATTCGAATTGTAACACATGTTGACTTATAATCACATCGGGTTTTGGAATAAAGACTATGTACAGCCTATAGTTTGACATAGTCCCGGCCCCTATGACAGTCAGCTTCGTTGCTCAATGTCATCGTAATTGATCGTATTATTATGCTCCGAAATTGCAATTTTTCCCATCGGCATTGTTCTTCAAAAAGGAAGCGCTTGCCACCCACACATAGTAAACAAAGATGCACATGTGTGCGTGAAAGCTAAGAGCTTACGATAAAATTATATAAGACTAAATAGCAGTCGTAACAAAACTAGCAGAATACCACATGACTCGCTAGGGAATCAGGGGGCAGCGAAAATGTTGAATAGAAGACGAAGGAATGCCAATGATAAAAGTGCTCGACAAAGGTTTACTCCGGGTGTATGATACACAACTGTTTCATCCATAATTTCAATGTGTGTATTACGAGAATATTTATCTAGGCCTCTTAATAGAGTTGTCAACACGCCTAGAGGTCCTAAGAGGCCAGCAACACCCCTTTTTTCGAGTTGGTATGGCGTCACACCCTTCCTCGGACCAACTACTTAACCTAACCTCACCGAACCTCACCGAACCTCACCGAACCTCACCGAACCTNAACCTCACCAAACCTCACCTAACCTCACCTAACCTCACCTTACCTTACCTAACCTCACCTAACCTCACCTAACCTCACCTAACCTAATTTAACCTAACCTAACCTAACCTTCAGGTTTCCCTGAACCCGATCTATTAGTACTAAATTATAGCGTTATCGCAGGTCCTGTGATAATTCCTAAGGCTTTTAAAGTTGAAAATTTAGCCAACTGCTGAAATAAAATTGACCTCGCCGATTGATAGCTTGCTGCGTCTGAGATCAGGCCCCACNAACCTCACCTAACCTCACCTAACCTCACCTAACCTCACCTTACCTCACCTTACCTCACCTAACTTCACCTAACCTCACCTAACCTTACCTTACCTTGCCTTACCTTGCCTAACCTCACCTAACCTTACCCAACCTTACCTAATTTTTTTTAATTTTGCGTAGTTTGCGTTCTTATTCGAGTGTGCTAGTTTAGATTAGAAGGAATATTAGCAGGACTATCAAATTTGTGAACACAAAAACCTTCATTTCTGAATTCATAACGACTTGAAATTTTCCCAGCATGAAGAATAGCGGTCATTGGGTTCAGCTGCCGTGGTTAAATTTTCCATGATAAAAAACGACACTTGGAGTTAATTTGCGTTTGTGAGGGCTGCCTCTTTCTTCAGGAGTACCCCACACGTGTCGGCGGCAATGAAGACATGATCGAGAATTTCGAGATTGCCCAGCATTTAACCTAACGGCAGCGACCGTATCAGTGCTACCAAACGTTGACTTGCATTTCTCAGTAAATTTATTTACTGCACTTCATCCCAGGCTGCACGACGGTTCTGAGTACGGAGTTGCTTCTCGAGAAATGCACGCTTGAGACTATTTTCGCAATCGCTTTGGTGCTATTTGGAGTGCCACTTCGCTATTTCCTAATAATACAATTACGAATACTTACGTAATTGTTTACGGTTGGGGATCGAGTTTTCCGCTGGGGTGCCAAGGAGAGAAGGCACCAGTGAAGATTCTTCTGTGGACGACACCACTGCACGCAACGTGAATGATTCGACACTTCTTGCCTTTGCATTTTCTTTTCTGACGTTATCGTTAATAAATTCTGAAGATTCGGACAAACCACGACCAAGACCACTTGCCACCAAAGTAAAAGCCATACTGGTTGTCAAAGTTTGCAGGTAACCTCAATGCCGCTGTACAACGAGTACGGAAGACACATAAAAGTCAGTAACCTATTCTTTGCCCTCGTTTTTAGCCACGCCAATTCCTGCTAACGCGTCGCTAAAAATTTCG
>VOMN01074873.1:0-80405 GCA_014899125.1 Orchestia grillus
CTCGTGTACCACATGTGGTACACGTGGCGGTTAACGTGTTAATGCGCTCGCGTTCATATTTATTTACCCGAGGTTCGAGGGTAACAATGAGGATTGAAGTGTACTTCATCTAACGCCCATTGTTCTGGACGGTGGTGGCCACAGCGTCAACTGCAGAGGAAGTTGAGGTGGCCCTGCACTTTGCAAGGTGGCGGTCACCAACTCACCTCACGAGCTGATCAATTAGCGGAGGACGGCTGGAAAAAGACACCTGTTTACTACCCTGGAAGCGGCATGAGGCCGTTACTGGCGCGGTGTCGACGCGTTGCCACCGTCGCTGATGGAAGATTGATTCTATTTCGGTAGCGAGGGAAGTTTCGACGGAGGCTAAGAATAGGCCAGCCGGAATTAAAGAGACGTCCCTGAACACAGTCTACGCAGGGAGGGAAAGAGCTGGCTGGCCGACAATAACACGTGAGTGGATTAGAGATCGAAACTTACATTAATAGACACAATCGAAACTGGTGTTGGTCATCCGAACTTAAAATCAACTCATTAGAATGCAGTTCTTGGCAGGCAGATCTACCTTTGACCTTCCAAAAATTATTAGTATATACATAATTCACAAACTGAAAGTGGCCACTGAATTTAAAATATTTTCCGGTTCCCAAATTGAGTTTTTATGCAGAAAACAAATTGGTTCATATACATCTCAGTTCCGAAAGTTTGCAAATCATCTGCATGTTTTAAACAGCTACCCAGACGTAATACAGTGCGACAAATTCCAAATCGTAAATGCTGTTCGTATACATTTTGTAGCGCTGCCCAGTCTTCTCCAAACAAACTACTAATAACCACGGAAGCCTTGCAGGAAGACGGTGCGCAGACGAGACGCAGATTACCTGAGAGAGCATTCACGTTCGGTGCCTGCGAATGTCGCTAGGCCTGCATGCCTGGTAATTACGCCCATTCGTGTCCAAGGTCTTCATTTGCTCGGGTGAACTTCTGAGGTTCGCCGGTCTGACCGTGACACGTCATCGCACTCCTATAGTGGAGGACTTGCGCCGCGTGGTCTGACCAACTGGGCATTTTTGCAGGTTGCGCTCTTTTGAGGCGCACTGGACTAACTAATACATACGAATATTAAACGTCGTTCCGCTATTTTTAAACCAACTCTCCAAAGTTTTCAGTATGAGGTTGAGCGCTCGTATTCGTGTTGATTGATTTCGATGAAACCTAACGATGGTGATAGATTAAAGGTGGGTGTTACTAATTAGAATATTAATTCATAAATGCTCACAACCGTACATACTTCGAATAAATAGTTAACGAACTAGGCCAAATATCTAAACAAACAAAATTAATGGCATAAACCCAAAAACAGATCTAGTATTATTCTTCAATTTATTAACAAACTACGACACCATAATTCAATGCAAACCCAAAACAATGGAAGTGCTTTTCAACCGATTCTTAATAAATCATAAGCATAACAAGCAAATCAAGTCTTCGTTTGGTAAATTTGATTCATTCAAGCTCACAAGTAATGTGCATCTCATTGTATTCATGAAGTAATTGCATAGCGATGTTCAAATAGATTTGAAACACTCTTTGTCGGCTCAGACAATTTTATATTAAATATAAGAATCCATGGCTTCTACCAAAACGAAAATTTTTATGAGCTGAAAATTTAAGGATGGAGTGATACGCCCACATGAAATAAAATAATTTTAGAAGACTAGCATGCATCAGCTGCTAATGTTCAGCACATTAGCAGAGTGCTGACATCGATTTCGCTAAAAATTACCTACACATATTTGATACGCGTTAGCAGAAAAAATACGATTGCAATCAATGAAGGGTTTTTGAATTGAGTTCACTGTAAAATGAAGCCGAATGGGCTATTAATTCCTATCATGCACTGGCGGGTTTCAACACTGCAACATTTCAAAAGATGCGTAGACAAGCCCAAAGGGGACCATTGTACCAAGATTTTCCAGCATCACAGGTCGAACTAACAGTATTTGACATAAATTTTATTGAATGAAAATTTCGATCATAAAAACATAAGGTTCACTGGTTTCAGTTCAAGCTATCGCAAGTAATTTCACCAGAGCGCGATGCATATTCTGACATCCACTATTCAATCATCTCATTAGCGTCCTCGGACTGCAAGCCATTCAGGCTGCTTTAATTGTAATTGAAATCACTGTTGCAGAGCAACAATTATTACTCGCCCGTATGACTAAATGAACTAAGATGATATCAGTTAATTAACTACGAAAATATGATGGTAAAGCGATTCATAAAAAGTATATTATACTCTTATGCTCAATTTAATTTTTAAAATTTTGTAATCCTACGAAAAATCAAGTAGGAAAAAAATTGAAAAAAATTCAGTATACGAAAATCGTGCTGTGAACGTAGAGTTACATTTCTTATAGTATATTTCTTTATTTGAGTAGCACATTTTCAAGGTTTGGTTTAAGTCATAACAAAAAACTTTGAAACGTGCTAAAAAACAAAGCTCTGCATTTATAACTCATATTTTACAACTTTTATTATCGTTGAATTTGTTGAACGAGTTAATTTTTTCATTTATGCAACACGATTCTGGAGTAAAAACCCTTCGGAAGCTTCTATTTACCAACGAACAACCAGGCTTTGGTTAATAAATACTTCCTCCGTCTGTATAAAAGTATAAAAAATGCTGATATAGCATGAAATCAAATATTTTGATGCTAAGTTTAGCAGTACAGGCTTACTCAATGGAGTTTTTTCCAAGGAGCAAATAAAAATATCGTACCAGAAACAGAAATCTTGCCCCTGTGGGCTGGAAATAACAACAAAATAGACCAGATAAATGACTCACTTTACACCGGAATGCTTAGAATTTATGTCGCTTCCCAAGGCCAACAAATGCACTAACATTAATATATCCCACTTCTTTTTCAATGAAACTGCTCCAACTCTTTTTGAATCAATCACATTATTTGACTAACAAAATGTCAATAAATTCAAATGTTAGAATGATTTCGACAAATGAATTGGCAAACAGCGCTCCTTGATCAGTCTGTAAGCGGCGCTGCCTCGGCACGACAAGCCCCCACACTCCGCACGATAATCCCCCACGATAATCTATTGACACGATACGTGAAACTATATATGTGTGTAAGAGAATAATCAGAATACCACGGTACTCAATACCACTACATGCGCAGGGTGAAGTGTGAAGGTCTTTCAGGCACTAAATATAGAGATAGAATAGTCCTATTACAAAAACTCTTCTACAGTCTATTCGACTGACTTTGATATTTAGTCTTTATGGGATTTGTGTTCTGAATTATAGACGGGCACGAAAATGAGCACATTTTCACGCAGAATAGTAGGTTTACATTTTCGTTTCAACTAAACAGTCACAATAGAATTCTCTCCGTACATAAGAAGCCTTAAACAAAATTATACAGCTTGACGATATGCACCATGAGTGTCAACTTCGATTATCCATGCATTTTGAAACAAGAGTGAAAGAATTACATCGAAGGATAAAATTCAGAGCTGATAAATTTTAATAATCAAAGAAAGTGTAGAGAAGAAGTCTTTTCTTAAACGTAATTTCTTCTGTCCACAAAACCAATAAGCATTACTTCCAAATCGTGCAGCTTGGATCGCTCTTCAGCTGTCTGTTAGCAAGCACAGGACGAGTGCAACATATTCCTCAACAAAAACCGATATCGGGAATGCACGCTGAAGATGAATGGATCCAGGACTCGCTAGGGGTATCAGCCTGACGAGTGCCATGTGATCTCGCGAGAGTGGAGGTCGTGACGTCGAGGCTATGTTGTGACAACAGTCGCCAAAACCGTTACCAATCGAATGAAATAGAAATGAAAGAAAATATCACACAGAAAAAAATCTCTTACTATGCCATCTTTCCTATTGAAGCTATTGTATTCTCACACCAATATAAGCTGTAACGATCTCTCACGAACGAAAACGAGAAGCCAGGAATTGACAGACGTGTTATCAAAAATACCTGAAACCGATATGCTTCATTCGAACAACTTCAGAAAGAGCAGAGAAGGAGACGCGCACCTCGTGATTAAGCCTTAAGTGGCACCAGACTCGACCCTTGCTGAGTTCGTCTTTAGTCGTCCCGAGCCCCTGTCGAGGAGTGCTACGTATTGGGGATACGAACGAAGATAGACCACAGCACCTCTCTACTTTCAGGGTGAGTAGTCCAGCGATCTTGCCCACTCTCATGTGAAGAAAGTCCGAGTTCTGCCCTTGGGAAAGGGAGATTAATGCCGAAAAAAGCGGCTTATCAGCGTGGCTGAGGGGGCGGTACCCGAATTAATTCCAAGCTTAGGAGGATCCAGATCAAAGGACAGTTCCGACGCCCCATACACGAATGGTATCTAAACTAAGAAAATCGTAGAATTTCAGTTTGGAGAGATTTTAACGGTTCACCAAACCTGATGTATCTAACGAATTTTTCGAGAAAAAAATCTATAAGTGCATTTCAGGTCCGTAGTCTTCAGTATCCTTACAAACGAGAAGTATGAGGATGTACAAAAAAATTGTACACGGCCACAAAAAAACATGTTTTCTGAGAAGTAAATTACGTGACAGAAGAGTGAAAGACAATGAATGGTAAAAATTCATTGAATTTCAATTTAAACTCAAAAATACTCGCTGCACACACGAGCACAATTTCTGAACTTGGTTTACTTTTTCTAAGCTCACCTACACCTTAGGAAAGCACACAACATTCAATGTTGAAATTAATCACGCAATTTATCGAGAAAATGACTTGAAGATGATTAATAAATAAAAATAGATGTAAAAAATGAGCCGCCAAGGAAAAATACTCAGAAATGAAAAACTATAGTTTCAGAGTTTGTTGATTACATTAATGTAATATTATGTAAAATTCATGGCTCCATCTAGTGAAGTTACAATAAAATGAGTTTAAAAATAGGGCGAGATAATAACTTAAAAGTAATATAATTCACAGTCAATCTTCAAGCTTGGAATATTTTCAGAAATTTCTCGCGAAACTGACACGGGTGTTCGAAAAGAGCTGTTCTTTATCCATGAAATGAGAAAACAAGACCAATAAAATTTCAGCACCTTGCTTCCATGAAATGAATGAAGTGCTCACAAACATGTTTTCTAATATTTCATTCAGCTCAGTTTATTCACAAATTTAATTAATAAAATATTAAAAACACTGCCGAATAAAATTATCTTGTTCACGTTCAAATATCGTTGTGGCAATTACTACCCGATTTCCGGAAATACGACGAACTCAAACAGACGATTTTATTTTCTAAAATGCGGCAACCCAAGCCATGTTAAAAGCCGATATCTCTTTCCTCCTGAAATTTGAAACACACTCTTAATGGTCTACAATTCGTCGAACCTCACGCTGACTCGGGCACATCCGGTGACTAATTTTCCTAAGATAAAATATCTTTAGTGGCTTTCAGCAAAATACAAATTAGACCAATCGGACTGCCGGTCATGGAGTTACAATTCACTTACTCAGGTTATCGAATATCAGTAGATTGCTCATGAAAAATAACTCTACGGACTTGAATACACACGTTTCAATTCGAACACAGACATAAGAATCTGGCTTTCCAAATTACTTCGACCAACATGCACTAATTTCAATGTACTCCACATGTCTAAAGCACATAATTTGAACTCAATTTGTTGATTGGATATCCGATATTGAAATTAATTTAGTATCATCGGTGGCGCGGAAGGACGATCTCGCTCACAAAAAAAAAATCAATAGAAAATCAAGGTGAACCTAACGACAAGCCTGAAATTGAAACGGCTCCCAGCAGTACATGCTGCTGACTCGGAGCATTAACTCTTCGAGATATACAAGATGAAACCAACAATGAGAAGATCGGCGCTGCGCACTTCTGTGTAACCACCATTTGAAGTCCTGCGGCACGGAGATCGCACAGCCAAGGAACAATGCCCGAGTAATGCATGTAGAAGTAGAGGGTTGTATAACCCAAAGAATGAGGCGTCTATGTAGGTGCCTCAGTGTGAAAATTTACATGCGTTCCTGTTTTTTGAATTTTGAATCGGTCAACTCATTGGTGCGAAAAGTTCACTCGTCAATAAATATTGGTGATTTTTTAGGAACTGGTTGTTTGTGGGTTAATTCAGTAAAAAAAATGAAGGGTAAATATTATCTTTAGTTCTAGAAATTATACGATTCCGTCAAGGGTAGCATAGGTACGTCTAGAAGTACCAAGACCTTAATTAAAAATTAAATTGATTTCGTGTCACTTTTATGCTTTATGCGTACGTTGTTTCAGTAGGAAAATGTAGAGGCACTGTATAATCAATAATAAATTGTTTTTACCGTCTGTTCTCATTGTTCTTATCAGTAACATTACCATAAAGTGTGCATAAAAATGTAGGCCATGCATGGATTGCTTCATCTCTGCGTCCGACTTAGTGCATTTAGCAGCAAAACTTGACCGTAAGTACCAGTGGGCAGCGCCAACCCTCAGGCTACGCAGGCGAGGACAGAGCACCGCCACTTACAAGTGTTACGCGTGCTGAGGTGAGCTGGGAGGCGCTTTAACGCTTCAACACGTTGACTCCGATTCTCCAAACAGGTAAAATTACATGCCGACAAATATCTCTACTGTGCATTTAAAAATGAAGGATTTTGGTTGCACAAATTTGGTTACTCTATTAATCTTCTCTCTAAACAGAACCAGCTTATTCGATTGATGAACACAAATTTGAAGAAAATTCGAAAATTTTGTATTCATACATGACTGAGCATTGTTTACATTAGGTTAGGTTAGATGATCGCGTGAACCATATATGACCTGCTTCGAAGTCAACGCTCTAAGTACTCGAAGATATTATCAGTCTCGGCACAATCTTTGCTTTAAAGAATTATGCATAACGTTTTTCAGGAAACTACCTGGACTGTCATTTGTACTCCAGGCAAGAGAACACCGCGAGTCCAGCTTTAAGGTAGCTGGACACACTCACTAATTATAAAATGAACAAAATTGATCATCGAGACTTATAAGTACCGTAAGTTAAGTACAAAACGTGGTTAAGTTGGCAAACATAAATTCAAAGAAGCAAATAAATCAATAAGTGAATAAATAAGCAAATAATATAGAAACCGTAAGTGCAACTCGTTAAGGCGTTTGAACTTATATCTCAACATGGTCATGCTGTAAAGCATGAACTACCCTCAACATTACGTTCCATATTTTATGAACTCTAAGTGAATCGAGTTAGCTTCACTCGTAAAAATTTAAAAGGAATCAAGTCACACTAATTGATTGGCCATTAATTTTGATCCACACCTGATTGCCCATTAATATTGATTCACACCTGATTGCCTATTAATATTGATTCACACCTGATTGCCCATTAATATTGATGCACAGCTTTAGCGAGAGCAAAGAATTAAATGTTGCCTAAAACTTCATGCAGTTCGCTGCTTCGATATATAATCGACTGCCTAGGTTGGCAAATAATGACTAGCATTATTCCCCCAAACATGACACACTCATCCCATGACAATCCAGCTTAACTGTTGTAGTTCCAACCAATGAAACGTCACATTTATAGTATGAAACGCTAACGGCGAAGATGAATAAATGAATAAATAAATAAATGTGAATACACTGCGCTCGATCGCTGCTCTTTGAAAATTCGTCCAGCACACTTGAAGAAACCAAACACATTAATCCTTAGCGTGCCGACGGTAAGTTCAGTTAATACCTTTATTTAAAGCCCACTGCGCTACAGGATATTCGCGAAGTCTTGTTACAGTTGTAAATTTTAAGCACAACAGCCATTGCTCGGGAATACTAATTTAATTTATTCCTCGGTATACAGAATAACAAACAAATGTTGATAACTACTATTTCGAATGTAACAAGTGCACTGTATTTATCTTATCAATAACTTTGAAATTGAGATTTAAAACTATCAAGAAATTGTAAAACCACTTTGTAAAATCAAGTACTCGGTCTTTTTTTAGACCCTATGGGTTCCTTAAGTCACCATTAGCACACGCTGAGATGATGGCTACGTTTAATAGTAACATACTTCATTAGGTGACATACGCTCACCGTAGATTCCCGCCAATCGACCTAGCCAACAGAATAACCTGCATAATGTTAACGCACTAATTTAAACAGAAAAATAGTAATCAAGCGTAGTTGGGAAATAAATGACTAGATAAACCTGCAGTACAAGATATATAAGTGAGCTAGAAATTCAAAATTTTCGATATTCAAAATAGGAGCATGGTCCTCATACGCGTAATGCCCTCAGGGTGAGCGGCCAGCGCATGCGCCTCTCGCCATAAACATGTGGAATGAACTTCCAATAAACTCGCAATTATGGAATTTCGAATTCAATATCAAACAGGCCAATAAGGCCTGCTGAATGCCGGCATCGGACAATTTGTACGTGCTCTGCATCCCGGTAATTTAAATCCATAAGCATGCTCAACTGATAAAATTTTCCTCGAGGAAACAGTGAACTAGGAACGGAACCAGAATGCAATAAATGCGTCCATTCAACAATAATAAATCAGTGCTGATGTGTTTCCTGATATAAGCATGGCATAGTTTGGCGGACTTGCTTCCTTGCTTCCGGTTTTCTTACCTCCTGAAGTCACAGCGTGGGATATACAGACGAGGAGGTATAAAAAAAGACGTGGATTTCGCCTGAATTTGTTTTCGGAATTGGTGAGCCCCAAATTACGATACAAGATGGAACTCTCAAGTAGCTGAGCTGAGAGTTGTCCGAGGCTCGTCCATTTGAATCACCGTTTCTATTCGACCTTCCACTAAATTTTGAACTTCCCAATGCTGTCGTTATTCTTTCAAGCTGTTCGGATCTAAATAGAAGGGTTATTTCCATAGTTTTGTACAAGAAAAATTATGCCCCATCTAGAAATCGCTATATGCACTAGTGCACCGCTGTTTTTAGGTGATTCATACTATAATTTTTATCCAATCTCTCTAATCTTATTTTAACCGAAATGTTACAAAAAATTAAAATCAGTAATTGCTATGGGTCTACACAGCAGCTCTCTAGAGGAGGTTAGTTCTCCTCAAAAATGTGCGCATTATTAATTGTAAACGACTCAAGACTCCGTGACTCTCTTGCTTCATACTAGTTAATCCCTGTTACTTCTATAGACAACAACGAAATTTTATAAGCTTTTTGGTTGTCCTTTCCCTATGTAGCTGTACCATAGCATCGATATCAAATCTGGAAAACTCACAAATACAACAAGTATTTTCAAAGTGTTTAATACATTTTTATCTCGACGTAATCATCATAACTTTGAATATGATTCATTTAAAAACTGAGTCCACGCTTTTACCAGAATACGGAAGCTCGTGGCTGACCGGTTCCTAAATGAAGAAATAAACCATGATGAATTTTCCTCTGAGTAATTAAATTTTTATTCCAAATGCATGGGGTATCGCACAAAACTATTACCAAGGTTTATTGTATCAGCAAGTGTTTATTAAATTTGCATAAAAGATGTTTCCAGTGTTTGCAATACCAAAGCAAGTCGAGCATTTCTATTTTACAAAAAAAAATAATTTTTCTTTACATCCTTTCAGAATTTTTGTTCAAACAGAGAAAAACACACGGCAAGGCCTTGAGTGTTTATGACGTGTATAACTGCAGTTACAGTACGAAATTTTGTTCGTATCATTAAAAATGCAAAACCCGCGGAACAAACATTTCAGCATTCGATTCGGCTGCTGTTGTTTGCCGGCGAACATCGAAACTGGACTGCCGGAGACTGCGTGTAGTGTGGACCCGGCTTGAGTGAAGGTTCACCCTCTACATCAGAGTGATACAAAAATGAGGGTCTGTAGAAAGCCCCATGGAGTCGTGAGCCCATCTTGCATTGTCCCCGCCGTGCAAGCATTTAGAGGCAGTGTAGTGGTTTCGGGTTGCTTTGCTGGGCCGGACTATGATCTGCAACTCTTTGCAGTATCAAAATGAAGTCAAAGGACTATTTGAAAATTCTTCATGACCACCGTTCACTCTTCAATTGAGTTTTATTTTGCTGATGATGGCTAAAAGTTTCAAGACAATAATATTCGCATTAACAGGGCCAGAGTTGTCCAGAATTGATTTCCCGAGTATGAAAAATAATTTACTGGCATGAATTGCCCCCCACAAACTCCAGAACTGAACCTTATTGAAAACTCATAACACGAACTTGAGAGGAATCTAAACATGCCTCATCACCATTTCCTTTAACATTAAACACTTTAAGAACAAATTAAGTTATTTCAATTTTGGCAAAAAAATTAGAGAAACAAAAGATTCAGAAACTCATACATACCATCAATGTACAAATCAAGCTATAATACGACCTAATGATAGCGTAATTGACTTTTAATGGATACTTCAGTCATGCAACTTTAGCTGGTCTGACAGTGTAGAACGAACAACAATAACGTGTCTATTTGACTTACAGTTATACGATATTTGCTTAAATTGACCTTAAATAGACGACCACAGCTGTGTTGGTAACAATTATTTTGGTGAATACAAGATACGAGGGAGCGGTCGTTAGGATCTCAAACTAGTTCACCAAATCTCGTACTTGTTCCCAGGCGGTCAGAGGCAGCCTCCCCTCGCGTTCAGTAAAGCCCATTCCATTTGTTCGACTGACCATTTATCAGCGCCACAAAATAAACGCTTCCCGTCACTGGCAACCAATCATTCCGAGTCATTATGCAGATCGATTGAGTTTTAATTGTCAATTAAGGAGCTGAAATAGAGCCGCTGGACAAACTTCTCCCAGTACTTGCGAAACATTGCAAGCTAATCAATTACTAGCAAACTAAAAAAACCTTAATTAGGGGTTTCTATCCCCTAATCTTAACCCCTAAAATTAGGTAGTTAGATTAGCTGGTTTCATATTCACATCCTTATTATACACCAGGATTTAAAAGTCTTGCTATACTATAAAATTTGAAGTATATATTTAGAATATACTGGCAATTTTAAAACTATTTTCAGCGTGAATATAAAGGAACATCTACTTGAAAGCGAAAAATATCGAAAAAAGCTTAATAATTCAAGAATTATTTCTTCCTGACTCATAATAAGCCGATTTATGAACTAATATCGAAACACGGTTCAACCGACAAGAAGTTATTTTATTACCATGCTTAAATAACAAATTATAGTTACACTTTCAAAAGACGTGCACGAAGGCTAATATTTGAGAGAAAGAATTCACTGCGCCGTCAATGGTAGCTACATCCACAAGAAGTAATTTCATGAAATTACAATTCGTTTCACTTCATTTCTTAACGATCGAGCTGGCAACTCTTCAGGGCGGCCGACGTTTGTATCCTTGTGATGTCACTCAACAACATATCAGAGATGTCGAAAAGAGCACCGCACTTTGCACCTGACGACGAACGCTCCTTCATGCCCAAGGAAAATGATAAGGAGGACTTTATGCACAAGAATTTGTTAATGGGATGCAAGTGCGAACGCTCGCTGGACCTCATTGGAACACTTCCGAGTAAATTGAACAATTTTTCAAAGTTCCTCAAATTCCGTGGATCGCCAAGGTATGCACTCGAGTGCACGTGATCTGATATTAGGTGGGCGTGAGCTAAGGAACTTGCTAACTAACTAAATAGATGAATAATCGTGGTTTCCATAATTGACTAGAGAACAACCGAGTCAGATGTCTTCAATTAAACATTACAAATGAAGTAGCAAATAATTTAAAAAAATTAAGAATTCTATTCAATATGCGTGTTATCGTTTTTCAGTCACATCCTTAGATATTAGAAAATCATGACTACACCAGGTAACATGAATTTTATGCCAGGTAGTATCGTGAACGAGTTCAGCTTCCAAAAATAAAATAGCTATGCCCTGAAAAACTTGTTTTTTATATACGTACGTATTAAAAAATATTTCGAGCGGTAACTCTAAAATAATTGCTTTTTTGAAAGTCGATGCTCTCATTCTGGGAACTCTGAAACCATTTTACAACTGAAACAATTTGAAACAATTTATTAGCACAAATGTTGCATCATTTAAAGATATTACATGGATTTTTCGTACCATATAAATCGATAGTTTTTATTCATAGCTACTTGTGGGCCCGAACAAGTTCTATAACTTCTACAGCATCTTGTAGGACCTTATGCTAAGCGTACATATGCATGTAAATATCCTAATGCATTTATACTTAGCTTACACAAGACTGATCAAGTCCAATTTATTAAGCGGCGAAGATAAATAGATATGATTCAAAATTAGGAATTTATTCATGTCAAGTTGACGGAGACAATGCATTCTTTAATATACTCAATTATTTTAATGACATACAATGTGAAATGTTTTTCAGGAGTCTTTTAGCATTTGAGACTACAATTGAAAATTACCGTCTTTAGTATCTTGATAGGAAATAGGATTCAAGATTCATTTGGAACGCTTGGAGTGTACTTATGTCACGAACGGCAGGAGGCAATGAGTTCCAAGTTTTGACACCGTTGTAGTGAAAACTAAATTGCGATCTGGTTTTGGGATGATAGGAAGTATAAATTTACTTTGGTTCATAGTCAAGTATTCATGATGACCAGTTTGAGCAGAAACTAATTGCTTAAAGTCTTTTATCACCTTCATTACTCCAAGTTTTATACATGAATGTACAGAGGAAATATTGGTTGAGATCAGGGAGCTAAAGAATTTCCAAGCATTTATACGAGTCATTTGTATGTGCAATATATTTTAAATTACTCATAGCTCTGATGGCTCTTTTTTGTCGAGTAAAAAGTATGCAGAGCAAAAAGGCAGAAAAAATTGTAAAGAGACAAATCCGTTCTAGCCTTGTACGACAAAATTGTTTAATTTTGTTTAATTTAATTAAATTAAACCGGTTTTGTTTAATTAAAATTTCACGTCATCGTTAGACCAAATATTACTTATTAAAAACCTTTCGTGATTAGATTACCAGGAAGTTCGAAGCTCTGATTCACATGGAAGGGGGTGCGCAGGCTTCGAGGAGAAAAGGCCATTTACTATGAACTAAAGAGAGAGGCGAGTCTAAACAAAAGGTGTGTTTACACGTAGGATCCCCTGTATACAGAGCCAACAAACTAAGAATGAAGAGAGATGAAGGATGAAAAAGAGACAGCAAGGAAGGTATAGAAACTGAAAGAAGCGAAGTGATCGCCACAGCTAGCAGCCCCGCAGGCCTATCTATAGCTCAGACAATCTAACAGTGCACCCCTAGGGACGCCAGTCCCTCTAGCATATGGTAGACAAACCTAACCAATATACGGTAGACAAACCTAACGAACATACGGTAGACAAACCTGACGAACATACGGTAGACAAACCTGACGAACATACGGTAGACAAACCTGACGAACATACGGTAGACAAACCTGACGAACATACGGTAGACAAACCTGACGAACATACGGTAGACAAACCTGACGAACATACGGTAGACAAACCTGACGAACATACGGTAGACAAACCTGACGAACATACGGTAGACAAACCTGACGAACATACGGTAGACAAACCTGACGAACATACGGTAGACAAACCTGACGAACATACGGTAGACAAACCTGACGAACATACGGTAAACAAACCTGACGAACATACGGTAAACAAACCTGACGAACATACGGTAAACAAACCTGACGAACATACGGTAAACAAACCTGACGAACATACGGTAGACAAACCTGGCGAACATTAGGTAGACAAACCTGACGAACATACGGTAGACAAACCTGGCGAACATTAGGTAGACAAACCTGACGAACATACGGTAGACAAACCTAACTAACATACGGTAAACAAACCTAACTAACATACGGTAGATAAACCTAACTAACATACGGTAGACAAACCTAACGAACATACGGTAGACAAACTTAACTAACATACAGCAGACAAACCTAACCAACATACGGTAGACGAACCTAACCAACATACGGTAGACGAACCTAACCAACATACGGTAGACAAACCTAACCAACATACGGTAGACAAACCTAGCCAACATACGGTAGACGAACACACGCTAGATAAACCTAACTAACATACGGTTGAAAAACTTAACGAACATACGGTTGAAAAACTTAACATACGGCAGACAAACCTAACGAGCATACGGCAGATAAACCTAACGAACATACGGTAGACAAACCTAACTAACATAAGCCTATCGTATCCCTCCTCAAGGGAAACCTTTATATGTTCTCGTGAAGAACCTGTTTACAATTTGGCGTAAGGATTTACTCAAAAACATATTCATAGAATAACTAAACACATGATTATACTAACTCAGAATCGAGTACATACTGAGTCAGCTAACATGATACACTAACATATTAATAAAATACGTAACAACACAAAAATAATTCACGACTGTAGGATGCAGTTCCCCATTTCACTCTATCATATCCATAGCACTAATTTTTTTTTCGAATACCTACCTTCACGCAGGTGACGGACGAGTCGTTCCGACATATACGTCACTGGCTCCTATAACCCTGCTATATACAGGGCGTCTCACAAAAAATTATACCACACTGTAAACTATCACCTAAATCACCGAATATTAAATGGTGCTAATAGAAAAAAGGTATTACTTGGTATTCTGAATGTTAAAGAATAGTAAACTTGAATTCCACGCGTTACTCGAAAGAGAGTAGAGACATAAATCTGAATTTGTACGAAGGGTACGTGCACGAAGGGGGCACACGAGTAATGTTAAGAGATCAAATGAGTGATAATACCATTCTTGTAAGTTGGAATGGAATATTGAGGCAATCAGATCATCAGCTATCGACTTACCTGCGCTGACGGGCAGCAGGTCACACAGCGGCACGCATTTACCTGCAAAATACAGAAATTTCGATGTAAACAAACATTGATGCTGATGCATCTTAAAAATCATACCTTGAATACCTTGACATAGCAGCGTCATAGCAATTCATGATACCTTACTGTAAGAAATACATTCGTCAAAAACTGCGAAAATTATTTCACTCTGTACAAAACTAAATGAAGATTATCAGAAGCAAATCTCATAGCGTTGCAATGAATCATAAGCTCGTAGTCAAACGAGAGCCTAGCAGACAACATCCTCATCTAACATCAGAACCAAGGATCTCTCTTAGAGTGAGCATAGGAGAACCTATCGATTCACAATCCAATTGTTGAACAGATATATTCTCGGGTGAGTTTGGATCAAATCCAAGGAAAAACCGAGTCATCCTCTTTGTTTTCGACGCTGAAATGTTTGAGAGAATCAAGAAACTCGCAGGATTTGGTCACAGGGTGTGGTAGTGAACACGAGTCCAGTCACAGGGCATTAAATGCTCGCTGTTTATTTAGCAGCCACCGAGTATACAAGTCCATTCTCCTGTCGTATCCTACGACCATAATTAGAACCGTCCAATGCTGCGTCGGATCAGAAAACGCGTAATGACATCAGGACACTGAAATGGACACGCCAACAAGCGGTGACGCTCTAATGCAAATCAGGGTGCGGTTTTACCATGTTAAATTAATTAACACGTGTAAGGAGCAAGAAATCTCCATAAAAAGGTATAATAAGAGGCTCTAAGTAACCTACCAAATGAAATAATTACAATATGACGCATATATTGCGATAGCTTTCAATATCCAATTACATGACTGACAACGCCGCAGCACCACGTGACAAGCACCCTGCGGCATACGGGCTGATTTTCAGAGGCTGGAGGCGTTCGCTTCAAACATCACTCGATAATTCAGCGTTCGAGCCATCAAGTCAAACTTTGCATAACAAATGAAACCCCAGCGGAGACACGAACGATCAATTTCGAAGCTCTCGATAATTAAGACACGAGCTCATTGTATTACATCATCAAATTGCGCTCCATTTAATATGAGAATACGTTAGACAACGCAGTGAACATAGTCAATCCAATATCCCGGCAGAATAAACGCTGTTAAATTCAGAACATTTATAAGTAAAAGTACACATGGATTCGATTATGTCTTCGTCCAATCTCATTTTTGGAAAATAATTTTTAAACACTGAAAATAAAAGCCTTCTTAAGAAAATTGACTAGAAAATATGCAATCAATTTGATAGTGTTTCATACGCAGAAGCCCTCTAAGTTTAATTATTCTTTACTAAAAATACAGAAGTTATAAAGCGTCATGCAACACACGAACTGCTACGCAGGTACAGAAATTAATGCGATGGTCTACCTTAAACAAGAGCCGTGTTCCGAGGGAATTGAATAAGATTAATCTTCGGATCGGAGTTCCAGCCACAGGAATCATCTAAGGCTAAGCAAACATCCCATGCGTGCGAAACAGGTCCGATGCTGTTGGAGTGAAATTCCTCGCCGACGTCCCTTCATGATCGAACACTCGAACAAAATGTAATTGATAATCCCACCCAAGGCGTGGGACACAAATCGCACGCACACGAGATTCGAACTGAGAGCGAACGCTCACCAGAATTCTTCAACGAGTTCGAAGGGTTGCAGCTATGAGGAGGTCGATAACTTGTACCTACGTTGAGGGGATCCGATTGTTCAAATCTCATTTCATAACACCAATGCTAGTCCCCAATGCTAGTCCCCAATGCTAGTCCCCAATGCTAGCCTCCAATGCTAGCCTCCAATGCTAGTCCCCAATGCTAGTCCCCAATGCTAGTCCCAGCGAAAATAATGAAGCAAGTTCTCTTACGCCGATACAGTTAGTTCTCGATCAGGCTTCGTTATCAGTTGACTATCAGACTTCAAGCTTCTATGAGACATTGCACTGATGTGTCGTGGCACTGGTGCTCATGAAGTTTGCAATGGGGTGCTGATCTGCCTTTTTCTTTCATTGTAATACTAGAATTGAGCATCAAAATCCTTTCAGATTTGGATACTTCTTCAGTATCACATCCACAACTTCTTTTTAGATTGACGGAAATTTCTACCCAGGTATCGTTTGAGTATATGCAAAGATAATAGATATGGAAACGATTTTGAAATAGCCCAATCCTAATTGGTTTTTGAAAATAAAATATCATTGACCACGTTTGACAGATAATTGCATTGATGTTTTTATCTTGTTAATTCGTGAATCCGAATCATTGGGTAGTCCCTTCATTACTCCTACTGATGGAGTTTATTGTGACAGATTATATTGTGATTTAGGTATTGTAAATTAACGTTTTGGAACCTATGGGATAAATAAAAAAAAGTATAGTTTAAAAATACAAGTTTCGTCGTGGCACAAATGCTTCTCTAACAACTCGAAACATCAACGAGATGTTTGGTGAGGACGTGGCGAATGAGCGCATGTACGCACGAACATGGATTGTTTCACAGTTTCAGGTGTGGTGACTTTAATCTCGAAAACCAACCCAGTGGTAGACCCGCGACCACGATCGATGCGGGTGAGCTGGAAGCGGATGCCTCGCAAACAACGCGCGTGTTAGAAGCAAGATTTGAGGCTCCGATTTAGGTCTGCTGTACTGGACAATATGAAACGAATTGGAAAAGGGAAGAACGTGGACAAGTGGGCACTACACGAATTGGACTAGCATCAAGTGATATGTCGTTTTTAAACTTGCTCTTCCTGGCAGACACGGCATAACATGGAACCATTTTTGCAATGTATTGTTACATGTTATTAAAAACTGTGACACTGACCACGTTTATCAGGCTGTAGACATTTTTGCAACGAAAAATTTATACATCTGAAGAAGCAAAAACGGCTTTTTGTGATTCTACACCTCTTGCTTTTTGGAATTCTTTGTTGCCGGCATAAATACGTTGTCGAAAAAGTGGCAAAACTGTATTGATATCTTAGGTGTGAATTTGATTCAATTGCATTATTTTTTCATAGAAACACAGTAAAATTAACTTCGGTTCAAATTTAGATCATTCTTAATGACCTGTTAATTATCTTTCAACTTGTCCATCAAAGACAACTATCGCTCAAGGCAATACATGTCAATCACTATAAACATAATTTATGCACTGGTGTTAAAGTTCCATCAGAAATGATTTTAACTAGAACAAGAACATCGGAAAAACTATTGCATCCTGACTTTCCGAGATTCGTGTGGTCCTGCACATCTCGACGGCAAGCTCAATTCTGGCTTCACTTGAGTTGCGTTCCTCGGTCTACTAAATTGGCTCATTAGTCGAAGATAATCTTGAGGGCTGACGCACACGTGCAACGTACCGCGGCACCTAACAACGCGCTCAGACCGTCTCCTAGAAGAGGCGCACAACAGTTTTTCATCCTTCCCTTTGTTAAGCCTCGCGCACTGCGCCTTACTGGGATTAACGACGTAATTACGCGCAGGACTGCTGCACAATTGTTTAAAAAAGGTTTTTTAAACGCAAAGCTTCTATTAACAATGGACGACTAAATTCAGAGTTCAGATATTGAAATACTCAACGTCAGGCTTCTCAACGTGAGGAATTTCATTAATAGAGTAGTTAAAAAAATGAAGTTTATGTAGAGTGTTTGAAAAACATTTCTGAGCACATCCTGATATACATTTCAGATACGGTTTTCAAATGACCACAGAATTTTCCGAGGGAGAGGCCAACAGCTCGACTCACAAAAACAAACCTAAGCGACACGCGGCAGGTCACAAAACACGGCTGCCGACTGCGGAGCCCGGAGTGCGCGCCACACGCAGGGTGAAGTAAACAATCTCCACATAACGACTCGGTCGTCTAACTTTATGCCTTCACTAACGTCGCCAAATTAATACTGTACATCCGGGACTTATAGAGCTGCATGTGTCCCGGGGACTTATAGAGCTGCATGTGTCCGTCGGTAAACCTAGACTCGTATGATTACTGTGGCATCTTTTAGCGATGGTAGTTCTGTGTTGGTCAACAATGATACTAAAAAAATTCAATAACGAAAAAGGTGGCTCTAAATTAAACCTGTAACTTCATAAATTTAACTCATAAATTGCGAGATAAGTCATTGAGGAAAAGTTAAATTCGTCGAGTGGTAATAAATTCGAATAAAAGTATATTTCATACTGAGTTCACTCATTTAGCCTTATTTTCATTATTTGTATTTTAGGCTCTAACTAACTTGTTTTCTACAACGCAACTCACAAGCCTGTACTGACATTCTCATTTTTAATGTCATCTTAAAGTGAGGTAAGAGGCGGTAAAATGAGGCTTGGACAGCCACTAAAACATATTTTTGACTTTTGCATACCTTTAATGGTTTATTTCACTGCACTCCGAGTTGGCGTTCATCTAAGGAGGAATTATCGAAATGATTAATCTTAGCGGTACTACAAAAGCATAGAATTGAAGTATTTTAGTTGGAAATAGTCGGCTGGAGCCGGCCGAAAGAAAAAGCGTTAGCATTTCGGAGAGACGGAATATAGTACGTGAGAAGGCGCTCGGCACGGATACAAAGACGCTCGCGCAGAACATCAGCTGCGTGCGCACTGACGCCTCTCACAACACAGAAATCATAAAAAAATACACAAAACAACCGCAACAGACTCTTGCAACAAATGTTGCCGCTTCATGTATAAGAAATAACACGTTTGTGGGGACAGCCCTGCAGTTTCTTCAAGCACGTATGACCCATGTGCTTTATACGTTTGTGAGGATAGCCCTACAGTTTATCCAAGTTGCACGTGTGACCCATGTGCTTCATCAGCAGCACATCCTGCGGGCACATCTCAGGGTACCTCGTCGTCGACCTAGGAGCGCTAAGTCCCCCAAAAGTTTTCAGTTCCCTCCTCGGGGGGTTCCGGACTCCCGCAACACAGTTAGGCAACCTGAAGAACTTCGTACAGCTATAGTCCCCAGAAACACAGGATTAACGTAACCGGTAATCCTGTCTCTCTGCCAACTTTGACTGTATCATACCCATAATTCTTAATTGAATATAAAAAATCCGGTGTTCAGAGCATTATTCTGTACCAAAGGATATTCTGTATTCTGTAGCATTACTCTGTGCTGTCATTAGTCGTGCAATTTCAAATTTGTACGCCTGGCAAACGAGTTCTGTAAACGCTCTCAAGTGCTCGCCCATTGAAAATGAAGTTCTGAAGAAGCCCAAAAAAAGTGTTTTACTCATTGCATAATATGTACCACGCTCATTTACTCCTGTGTATACGAATACACACAGTATTGTCAATTATGTATATAATGTGCAGATCGAATGGTATGCTACTGTATTGCACCTGTAAGTCGGAAATCATTCAGTGAGTTAGAATGAGGTTCATTGATTTTAAAAGAAATAGCAACAGTAAATATTAATCGTAATTTTTTTTTATCTCCTGAGTAGTGGTTTATAAATAATTTATAATAAAATTGTTAATACCTTGGATTAAACTTTTAGCAGTTGTTTGTTACTCACAATACAAAAGTCCATGAGTAACGTTGTACTGGTTGTTAACAAATTTTTCAGTGTTTCAGTATTTACGAGACCCCCCGTAAATCGCTTCACTATTGTAAAGTCCCGTTTGAGTCTCAAATGATTCTTATTTCTTAACAAATACTCAAAGCCAAAGAAAATAATTCATTCACTTTGGTTCCAATGAACCGTAGGAACAATAAGATGGAAGGTACCTGATTTTATTACAGAAAAACGAGTCTAAGTTTTTTCCCATATTATTATTGTTGAGTGTGCACGTTTACAAACAAGCAAAGAAGATGATAAAAGTTTTAATATTACACAGACAGACTAAACTAGCCGTGACCAACAGGGTCACGCAATAAGGGAAATACTTCATTTCTAGGCAGCTTCCTTGTCTTACTTGTTTTGCTAGGGTTGATTTCCTACCTCACCTAGGATCCGTTGAGTTATTGAGTCATTTGAGCCGTTGAGGTATTTATATCGATAATTTATTAGGTTATTTCGGAAATTTCGGGCCGATTTTGAGTGATTCATCCTTCGACTTATTTTAGAACATGATTGAGTCCGGAAAACAGGATTTGACTACACCTCCATTAAGAGCACAGTTCAAGCTATCTTTTCATGGAAGGTTTGAGATCCTATAACCTGTGCTAATGCTGTAACCCTTTAAAATGGAGTGTAAATGAATTATTTTCTGCACTTGATGCTTTTCTAATTCTATGAAGGAAAAAAAATGCTTCACCAACAACCGAAGAAATATGCGCAGTTTACGGTGATGATTCTTCATTCAAAAGAACTGTAAGGAAGTAGTTCGCGAGATTGTAGCCTTATTGATAAAGAGCGAAATGGTAGAACATCCTCTACAGAAAACCAAACAAGTCATTAATTGAGAATAACTCTCATTGCACAACCCGAGGATTAGCAGAAAGCCTCAGCCAACCAAAACCCGCCTTTCTTTTTAAGCACCTGGTAAAGCTTGTGCGCCACATGACTGGAGTCACTAGCAGCTTATGGAGCGCGTTTCCATCTGTGATGAGCTTTAAAAACAATGAAAACGCGCCTTCTTTAAAAGAAATTGTGACAGGAGATGAGAAATGGATTGTTTACTGAAATGTTCAGAGAAAACGATCCTGGAGTGACATGAGCCTCGTCCTAAGCCACCGTAAGGAAGTTTTGCTTTGTGTCTCGCGGGACTGGAAAGGAATTCTGCATCATGAGCTTCCCTCAACCAACCAGATTATTCCGAGAAATACTGCTCACAAGCGGACGAGTTAATTAAGAGCTTCAAGAAAACGTCCAGAATTGGACAACAGGAAATGAGGTTTCCATCAGGATAATGCAAGACCACACATTTCTTTGGAAATCAGAGAAAAATTATTGCAGATTGGCTAGGATGTGTTCCGCCTCTCCTCCATATTCATCAGATATTGCTCTTTCAGATTTTAATAACTCCGGCCTTTGCAAAGTAGTCTTAACGGTAAAAATTCTAATTCCTTGGATGACTTAATTAAAAAGATGCCCTGATGAATTCTTTGCCATGAAGCCCCCAGCAATTCTGGGAAGAGAGTATTTTCAAGTTAAAGGGAATGATGAAGACGCATTCTGCAGCAAAATAGTTCATATTTAGTTGTTTATAAATGTCGTGTCCTGTCGTGTTCTATTAAATCGGCGATCAAGTTTCCTTCAGATTACAATAATTTACGATACGATATTCAGTATCCTATCTACGCCACTGCTGCAATCCAGAGCCGCTTGGAGAAATGATCTCGATGGTGGCACATGAAAAGTGTTACAAAGAAACATAAAAATACATATATAAAGCTACAGGACGGCTTATGTTATAAGAAAAAGTACGGTCAGTCCGTCAAAAATTTTGACGGGTCGCATACATTTATGTTTTATGAACTAAAGCGATTTTTTTCTGCGTCCTCCTACACAGCATTTATTGGAAATTGAAAAAGTGTGCTTCACTTTTAATAAGCCTGCAAAAAGCTCGTAAAACGTCCGTTCGCAAATTATTGCATCAGTGAGCAGCGTTTCTCACTAAAATTGCGCATAGACATAACAAAGATTCGATATATTTGAAGTTATGGTAATTTTTACTTTCATAAATTGTCTTTGAAAACTTTCATCACTTTCTTATAGTACAAAATATTATTTCAATAACCTTTCATGTTTGGAATGGGCAAATGAAAAATCATTCATTGGCTGCACTTAAGGTTTGGCATGTATGAAATGACTGAACAATACCAATAAACGCGCACTGAACTCGATACTTTGAACAACACTTCAGAGAGAGATCTCCGTTAGAACACACCCTGTCGCAGATGTAACATAATCGTGACCCAAATATTCCTGCATATCAGAACAGCAGCTAAGGACTATTCTGCGCCATGGCGTCAACGGTCTCACACTAATTACTCTGGTACGTGAGGACATGGAGCGAACAATGCTACACAGCACACCAGGGAGCTCGATAAACCTGCAGGTAGCGTGCTTGGGTCGAGTCAGCAGTATGCGTGGATACATACTTCATAGCCTGTATCCTAGATACAGAATCAACCAAAAGGCTACATGCAGCCCGACCTCCGCCGCTGTTGCATGCTGCTAATACATGCACTGCAGTAAGGACAAGAAAATTTTAAAGAGCTCATGCAAGTATTTCCAAATGTCTCGACTAAAATAATTGGGATTATTTCACCGAGCCAAAATTATAGATAACAAAAAGTACACAATGTTATGAACTTCATCTTGGCACTCTAGGTCCCCTGATTATTTTCAAGCTTCCAAAACAGCGCTATCTGATCGCATGCACTCGAGGTACTGATGGTGCGATCGACGTCCCCATCCTCGATCAAGCGACCGCCAATTTTGTGCTTCGCCATCGATATCTCGGAATGTTATCTCAACCAATACGAGGTTCAGGGGGCCAAGTTGCAAGACTTAAGTGGAGACTCACAGCGGTCGCTTGGCACAGCACGGGCCCCGCGGTACCAGCCATGTGGCACAGCGTGCGCAACGTTGGAAGACAGGCCAAGGTCGCTCAATTGAATCGCTATTTTGCATGAAATGCACTTTTAATTGAATAATTCTATTCAGAACACTAAAGCTTTCCCACCGAGAACGTATTTTTGAAAGGAATTCTGTGTTAAGATTGACATGTCCTAAATTACGAGCACTGTATTTCATCAGTATTATAGTTTGCAATATTACATTCATGTAATAATTCTTTCATTTTTGGATTAGAACTAAGGAACTGGAAAACTACTCAAGTGGCAATTTGCAAATTGGAACTCACACGTTCGCACGAAGTAGCGTAGATTCTCATGAGACACGAGGGAGAGAGAACATGACAAGCGAAAATGATAAAAACTTTCAATTGCTCATAATTCGGTAAGTTTTCATTCATCAAAGTGCGCAAGTTCAAACAACTCGATTCCTGAACTATTCACATACGATCAATGGAGAGGGCACGAGTATAACCAAAATATCGAGGGAAAGGGCACAAAGACTACAAAAATATAAGCCAAGTTTTGAAATCCTTTCTAGAAATGAGTGATGGTGGTCGTGTACAGGGGAGTCCCACGACAAACGGCACCCGAAATGAAAGTAATATAATCCAGAAAGTATTTGCTGCACTTTCATTGTTTCGACCATATCCTTCGTAGAACGCTTTTCAACAAATGCTGTACGTTTTGATGGAATATCTTCAGAAGTATTTACCCGTGGTTACTCTACTGAAGGCTGTCAGCAACGTGTTCGCGCAGGAAAGTGAAGCAATAAAATGTACACGCCACAATGTAGCTCATTTCAAGTTTTAGAAGAGAACTCCTTACAATTACTTTGTGGTAAAACATTTTATTGAAAATATTGTGAACACGTTTTAAGCTGCGATTCCTTCCACAGGTCGTCCATTTCTGTACGTGCGTTCGTAAGTGATTCTTTATTTCATTTCTTCAGTGTCTTGAGTGGGACTAAAATATACTATCGTCTTTAGGCGTCCCGATAGAAAATAATCACCCAGTGTTAGCTCTAGGGTTCTTAGGTTCCATAGACTTCGGGTTGCGTTTTCCGTGGGAGACCCTGTGTGGAACAGCGCGAGGGAATTCTCCCGCACTACCCGTCGATCGAGAAAATACAGGATTGAAGCTCAGTTTATCTTCTTTCATAACGCTTAACTAAACGGCACAACATAATTTGACATTACTAGCTTCTCTTACATCTTTTGATTATGTTTCTCACACCGAAGTGTTGGAAGGAAACGAAAGATTTTTAGTAATTCGAGAAGTTAAATTCATGTTACCGGTACTACTCGCATACCAGTAGATTTTCATGCTTGTATTTATAGAACTAATATTTTTTGTTGTTTGGTGCTTGCGTGTTTAAATGAATATTGGAATAAAAAAGCATCAATGAGCGGGAACGTTGTAGCGGGGTCCCCACGCGTCACATTCGTTACTAGAAATCGAAAACGGAATGTGAGCCCGTTAAAATAAAATGAACCTGTAAATAGAGATACCTAACTGGGAAAATTCCGCTCCACTCGACACTAACGGGCTTATATAGTACTTTTCAAATTGCTCCGCCAACTCCCAGATCCTATCGAGTTCTTGGGACGATGAAGACGATACTCCGACAACAGTTTAGGCTTGAATTTTGAAGAGTAATCATGATATTATTAAGTCAAAGCGAACAGAGGAACAGCGAAAACCTGGTGAACGTAATCAGTTTATAGGATGCAACGCATGCTCGAGTTGAAAGAAAAACATTATAATCTACAAGAAACATTAATGCCCTATGAGGTTTGATATTCGACAGATACGATTTCAGTACATTATAAAACTTGTTGGTTCAAAATTGAAATGGAATATAGGTGTTTCTAATATTATCTAGTCCAATTACTTGAAAACAATTTAGTCTCATTGTAGCCTATACAGGAAAGGAAAGATTCAGCCAATCACAAAACAATGTAGTTTGACAATAACAGAGGGAAAGGCATATCAACGAACGTACCCAGAAGACACCAACTAGAGAACTCAATGAAACCAAAAAGCTCCTGAATTTAGAATGGTTAGGCAATAACCTGACAATCCCAGAATGAAATACTGACGAAGAATACCTGACAAGCTCTGGGGTAAGAGGCGACAGCATAACCACCGTCCCTGCAGCGAGACGAAGCAAGTCTGTGTTGCGGAGACGTTTGATGGCTTTCGACCTTTTGCCGATCTTGGGTGTCCCTCTTGGTAGAGGAGGGCCATGGTAACACGTGTACGACGGCCGCCTCGATTTGGAAACTTGACTGGGCCTTCGTTCTTTCGACACTCGGCGTTTTGTTTCTGTAGCCACACCAGCGTCGTCAGTTGTGTTGGGGTCTCTAGCCTCAACGAATCCTTCATATTCATTGTCGTCTTCTTCTTCGTCGGCCGAATAGTCTCCATCATCTTCGCTTAACTCGTCGGAGAGTTCCGGGTGGAAGGAAACTGAAGCTCCTTCTTTCTTTCGTCTTGGGAGGTCTTGGCCCAAGGTTATGGTAGTGGGTAAAGAGTCGTCCGATGAGGTCGACACCCTTACAGTTCGATGTGAAACGTCACCAAGGGAAGATGAGAGGTAACCAGAGAGCTCAAGTTCTTTCCTAGCCTTACGAATTTCCTCCTCAAAGCTGGAGATTGGCTTGGATCGAGTTTTTCGAAGGTTTTCATGGCTCCTTCTCAGCTCCAGCAGCTCGTCTTGAAGGTCTGTCGAAACCTGGACTCCCTCCAGACCGCCGCGACGTCTCTGCATCTTCTACCGAGACAGTCGAATTCTTCTTCCTTCACGGGACAATGGAGTGAGGAAAAGTTACACTCATGGACGTAAATGTAAATATGATTTGATGATGTAAACTGCATTGGGTGAGGTTCGGTGACTGATTGACGGAATGGAAGGAAAAAAAGGAAGTGAAAACACGAAGCTGCTGTGCCAAGACAACTTTTTGCATGACGCACCGAAGAATGGTTGATTACGGGAAGACTGAATGAGATCTCGTCTAGTAATGGTTCAAATACAGACAAGAGGATGAGACATAAAAAGAAGAGGATGAGACATAAAGAGAGAGGTTGAGACATAAAGTGAGAGGATGAGACAAAGTAAGAGGATAAGTCATAGAGTAAGAGGATGAGACATAAAGCGAGAGGATGAAACAAAGTAAGAGGATGAGAAAAAAAGTAAGAGGATAGGTCTATTAGCTGAAAATATATTGAAGATAAAAATGAAATTAACTTGACGAAGTTCCTCATGAAATAAGCTGAAATCCTCCGCTCGCGCGAAAAAAATACTTTTTGGTGAACCGAAATTAGCTTTCAATATCAATTGAATTGTATCATAACGCTTTGCTTTGAACCAAGTGCATAAAATTCTGGTATAAGAAAAATTTGTCGATAAAAACCGGCTACGAGTTTAAAATTACACAAAGAATGTGAATAAAATGAAAAATTATTTCAGCAAAAGAAAAAAGTCGGGTGATAAATAACTGCTCCGTGTTAGCATTAACATAAAGCGTAAATCAACGATAACGTTAACAGAAAATATCGCACTATCAAGATAAAGACGAGCATGACAACAAATGGTACTGTAAGCAAAATTATTGCCAACCAACCAATCACAACTTGCTGCAAGCACCGATGCGAGAGGCTGGTACCCAAAGTAACCAACGGGCGGTGAGCGTAGCACGTGGGTGCGGGCCATGACGACCGCACATTTACATCGCATTTTGTACGCCATCACAGCTTATTCCGTCGCATGCTGAGCTGTGGAGCTCAAGAAGTGTCATCCATGTCAGGCATTGCTTCATCTGGTCACTTTTTCGCTATTCGTACGAGTCTGTTGAAATTTGTTGCCTTCTCCCCACAGCCAATCAGAATCGACCTCAAGTTCCGAGTGTCACCTTATTTACGTTGGGCAGCTATTTCTGATTTAGAAAAACGTTCCCTTTCCTGCAACTAAGAACGTTTTCATATTCTAAATATACAATATTTACGAGTGTTGACTGAACAAAAATGAGAACATGGTCAGCGTACCAGCCTGCAGTAATACTTGTACACGCGTTCAAGTAAGGTGTACCATTAGGGATACCGTATCTATATTACTCGATACTTGAGCGTTTTGAAGTTGAAACGCATGCTTTTAAGACATCTGCATTTTTTTCATTTAATTAATGGTGTGAAATTCGATTTTTCAGAATAAGCGACGCTGTGCGTCATGAAACAATTCATATCTAAGTAGCTCGTTATCATTGTTATTTATATTTTATCCAAATTCGGCGTCCTTCATGGAGCACCCATTGCGTGACCAGCAGGCCAGCCCGCAGTAACACAATGCCACCGAGAACACCAGGTTCGCGTGCGCTCGTCAGTATAAAACCACTTAGTCCGCCATGCAGCCGACCACGAGATCCTGCCCTGCTACCGATATCTTCTTGCACGCAATCCGCAAACGTGTGAGCTCGAGAAACTTTCCCTCGGGGAAACTCCCTGAGTAGTGAGCCTTTGTGTCGGCACCTGCAATGAGAGCAAGGACACCAGCGCGAGCGAAGCATTCGGCGTCCTAAGGGTTATGGAAGTGCAACGGGATCAGTGAAATTAAAACATCATCTTCAAATGTTTGTTATGGTTGAAAACGGAGGCCCTCGCAGCGTTGTTTCTTCATTGGGAAGGATTATCGTTCGTGTGAATAAAAATTTATAGTGGTATTTGGTAATTTTCGGCGTTTAAAGTTGATAAAAATGGAAGACCGTTTTGTTTCAGGCGTAACTTGCGTCCTTTCTCAGCATGTCAAGAGCTGGATCTGCCGTAGCGATCAAAATACATCACGGAAAAATATATCAACCATGAACACTCACGCTATGTTTCTTGAGTACTTCTATTCTTTTCTAGTAAGTGTCATTCATTTTCTTTGAATAACAAACTTGATGTATGTTTGAACAAATTTTGAAAAAAACAGAAACTCAAAAAGAATTTGTTGATATCTTTTGGGAGGAAAATTTAAAAACAGACAAATTCAACATGTTACAGTATCGCTATGCAGGACTGAAAACTTGACGCACTAACCGCATGTAATTTTGTCATTCAAAGTTCGGAGTACAACAATAAGCGAATCGTGCACGAATAAAACCACTGAAATCGCCTTAAATTTCAATGGGTCTGAACCTGAAGAGCCTGACAATAATCTTGAAAAGCTTACCATTCTTTCAAATTGGAAAACCGCACAGTCCAGTACAAAGTAAGCAAAAGAATTCACACCTAATGCTAAATCGCTGTGTGGCAATAATATCAAAAGACTTAAAAACGGCTGCCCCTCAACAGCAAATGCAACGTACTACGAATTTCGGATATTGTGCCACAGAGATGAGTAGTGCTCATAAATAACGGTCTCGTAAAACACTCGCCTACCCATTCCTACAAACTCTACGTGATCTTATTACATCGACCTTGACACGGAAAGGGCTGCTAGCACTGAGGAAAATTCTGGTAAAATCTTCTTAGCGTCTCTGAAACTGAAACCTTCACAGACCAAGTACAGATTTTTGAAATCACAAACACTTATCAAGCGAGTGCGTTGTCATGAATATTGATCAAGAATCCACACGTACGCAGTTAACATAAATATATAAATAATATCTTCCACGATATATGTATATATATTTGCATCCTGCCCACGCTCAGTAGCTCATGCTGCAGGTACAGGGAAAACCACGGAAAGAATTCGATAACATGCAGATCAGCTTGGCAAAAAGTCTCGCTCCCATGCACAGCATAAGCTGATTTGAAAGCAGCAGGGCTATGAAGGATCAAGTCTTGGCTGTTCGGGGACTCTCAGAGCAGGCATGAGGCAATTGAAAATTAATAGCAGTTGAAGCAGCAGTCGAATTTAAACTAGTAAAAAATTACGGAGCGTGATGAAATAATTCAAACTGCGTTCAGGATATTGTAAGCTTTATGTATCTCTGCTATCGCGAAGTTCAGGAGTCCTCAAGAATTTAGCAAATAAAAAGCTTGCGTAAATATAATTTTTTAGGTGCATTAATGAAGAGACGAAGAGAAGGACTCTTACATAAGGAAGCAAAAGAGTTATTGAAGTTGATGGTCAACTTTGTATACTATAATTCAAAACTCTAAATACGAGAAACGAATATAACTTTCATCCATCCGAATTTTATTGTAAATTAAAAACAGAAATTCGACAATCAACGTAAACTTTATAACTAAATGCAATTGTCGCACGTCGTCCAGCTCGAACGCTCCACAGCAGAAGGCGAAAGCGCAACAAGGAGTAAAAAAATTACACGAGCGCCATTTGAAAATGAGCGCCTACCACACACTTCTAGTGTATTGCTCGTACTGAGCACCCGATGTGTGTTTCACTGGTATTTTCTCCTGGATGAGGAGGGTAGCAGTTTTTGAGGGGGGAGTTATCAATCCTCTCCCCAGCATGTGTACACTGGCAGACAAGGCATTACTTTGGGACGACTTTATTATTTCGAGGTGTATGGTCACACTCAGAAATAGAAATAGTCAGGTTATACCAATAGAAGTGAAAGAACCACGAGTAAACTCGTGTCAAGATAATTTCTCATTTTTATGTCGCACCTAAGACAAGCGCACTCGTGGAGAACTCTTAATTCATGGAGGGCAAAACCGAGTCAACCCTTTCAGTCCTGGACGCAGAAAAAACTATCTAAATTTGTTCACGATTTGTAGGTTGACCGTATCAAGCAAAAAAACTCTGCTGTAACTGAGGTGTCTGCGTAGGACTCAAACGGATTAACGTGTCTTTGCCGGGGCCAGGGTTAAAGGTGAGAAATTGAGCAGTGCCGTTTGATCTCGGGCCCCGACACCCGAGCGTCGCGGTGTGGGCAACGCTCGCACTGCTTGCAATAACGCCAGCTGTCCCCTGTGGGCTGCAGGACTGCACCTGTTGCACCATCGAAAAAGCGGGACTCATAACAGCAGAGAATAATTACGTCTCACTTGCCGGCTCTGAAAAACTACAACTTGAAAATACCCGTACATTAACTTCAAGAGAACTTGTAAGCTAGTTTTTCTCGATTCAAAAACTATGAGGCTTGTGACCTATTAACTTCAGATTCGGAAATTGACATCGTGGCTCTGACGAGAGTGCGGTACTGACATGGTAGGCAATAGCATTTTTTACAGCAGCGTTTGACGGGGAAACCTGCCGTTCATTGAGCAGGGTGACCGTAGATAGCAACTGGCCTGCCATGTACGTTGAGAAGAGTACAGGACACGACTACCTGCGCGTAACATACCAAACGATCTACATCAACTACTAGAAAACAGTGCAGGGCGACTACCTCTAAGTAGTGGATAGCGACAACCCGTAAGTAGTGGATAACGACAACCCGTAAGTAGTGGATAACGACAACCCGTAAGTATTGGATAGCGACTACCCGTAAGTAGTGGATAGCGACAACCCGTAAGTAGTGGATGGCGACTACCCGTAAGTAGTGGATAGCGACTACCCGTAAGTAGTGGATAGCGACTACCCGTAAGTAGTGGATAGCGACTACCCGTAAGTAGTGGGTAGCGACAACCCGTAAGTAGTAAACATCAACTACCAGAAGGAAGCGCACACTGACTTTGGACAAGAATACAGTATTTCGATCGGTTAACACTTTAAGCGCGACGTGGCCATATGTGGTCACGCGATCATCTAACCTAACCTAACGTAACCAAAGGGCCAACACATAGGAATACAAATTTGTAAGTGTTCATGAAATTTGTGTTCATTATTTGAATAAGCTAGTTTAGATTAGAAGGAAAATGAATAGCCTAACCAAATTTGTGAAAACAAAATCCTTCATTTTTACATCCGCAACAGAAATAATTGCCAACATGAAATTTTACCTGTGTGGAGAACCGCACTTAAAGTGTTAATAGCAGATAATTTAGAGAATAAGTCGTCAATGTCCTGGCTACTGGTAGTGCAAATCGAAAAGAATCGCACAACGTTACCATAAGTGAATAAATTACTTCGCACCGCATCCAAATATCAACGGCCTATTTTGGCCCAAAACCATCACACCCGGCGAAACAAAAGCCTATGGTTATACCTGGAAACTGAATGCAAAGAAGCACAACTAATTGCTACGGCCGGGGACGTGTTTTCGAATCAGTGGTCCAAAGATAAAATTACAAAAAAATGAACAATTCGTTTAAGCGACTGAGACATCACCGCTTCACAGGCGTCTCAAAATAAAGCGCACTGGAAGCAGCACACACAGAAGCTGGGAGCTGGAAGCAGGGTACAGACCTGGAAGCATGGTGCTGGGAGCGGCAGGAGTAGCAGCAGCAACAGCACGTCGCGTACACCTCGCACACCCAAAACCCCGCGAATGTCAACAGCCTCCACAGAGCCCATTTCGTCGACTCCATGCACGAAATCGGTAGGAACATGTCCGCTTGTTGGTCACCAACGCTCGTGTACGTTACCGAATAACATTGAAAACTATACTTTCCAAATCATTTTTGAATGCTCCTCCCGAGTTCAATTGAAAAAATAGACATGAAATTTTCTTAGAACACACATTTCACTTCGATAAAGGGATGAAAATAATTTCAGCTTTCATCCTTCTCGTCCGGTGGTTCACAATATAAATTAAACGTGACGAGCAACACGAAAAGTAACAAATTACGTCCGATTCAGATCAAATAAAAATAAATGAAATATCGTCTTCGAATTTTTAAACACAAAACCATTATTTTACCACAGCACCATTAGCAGTAGAGCACTTATCTAGTGTGCACGTATGAATAAGGGTTTAATATACAGCACTACTTTCATGAATTTTTGAGCATCACTCATCATTTTCAAAATTTTAAACTCATCTACCCAATTTCAATGCACGCGCACATCACTTATTCTGGAGACATACACAAGCTGTGTAAAAGATGAACTTTTTTCAAGCTTGCAACATTGTAATTACCTAACTACAGTAAACTAAGCCATGTGAACACAGACCATTTCATGTAGAAATTACAAAACGTGAAAACTCGTTTTTCATGGAAGGGGCTATTCAGACCCTCCAGGTGAAGGATCTCAGCATCGTTAGCTGAATTTTACCCCTTTTCAGTTTGTATACAAGAGTGTTGAAGGCAATGAGTGTGCCACAGCAAATATCAGCGATGCTGAACAAAAATTAATGTAATAAAGAGGACTGTACGTTGATTTAGGATCTAAACTGACTTCCTAGCATGTTTAGCCCACGCGCTCTTTGGACAATCAATGTTCCAAGCCGAGAATATTAAATCTTCGATTAATTTACCTCAATTTCTGAAGGGGAGGAATTCCCAGAATTTCATTTTATTTTGCTCGGTAACGCAATCAATTGAGTTGCATCGCAGCCCGGCACCAAACGAAAAACCTTGAATTGGAGGGAGGAAACGAGTAAAAACATGGTCATATTTTCAATAGCCGGAATCTCCAGTTGGAATGAAATTGGTTAGTTTACCGTGCATTAGGTGGAATGTTTTCTACAAAAGCGAATCCTTCTGAATAACAATTTTGAAAGGTTTGAAAACAATTATTCGAGAAGAAGCTTTCAACGACGCAATACACTACAGTGGAAAAGTAGATGCTCACACCTTACAATTAAGTCTATAAATAAGCAATTATAATGAACCATTAAACCATTTCCTGCACTTCATCTACCACTATCCATTTCCTGGTACTAATCTGATCATCATTTGTGCATAGAAAGAAATTCTTTTTGTTCAATGACTTGCTGCATCACAGTGAATTGTGAATAAAAACTTTGAAAACCACTGTGTATTATGGAAGATATTAAATTATTATACTTGATCAATGGCTCATGAAATTAAATTTTGGAATTGTAGAGAGACTTCATGAACACCCTCTATTATTCAAAATTCGTTTTATGAAAGAAACTATTTTTCTGTATGAGGCTAATTTGAGCAATCAAATAAGGAAAAATATGAAATTCATTTTCTTGAATACTAGTTATGATATCTAAGTGCATTTCCAATACATACCTACCTAACTTGCGCCCAACTATGAAATTATATAGTTTTTTCAATCTCACGCAACAAGATATCACGGAACAAATTAGAACTAACAGCAAACTCATTAACGAAACCAACAAAAATATCCAATTAAGTACTCAACACATCCATCTTCATCAGTCGAAGTCACGCTTGTGAGCACACACAAAAAAGCCATTCAATGCAGGAAAGAATGGCTGAGCAAAATTTCTGGATGCAATCAATTGAATTCTGACCTTTCTGTCGGCTCAACTTATTTCGAAACTTTGATGCCATTGGTTCAGTCAGTTCCCATCAATTGAGGAATTTTACAACAGCATTGAGAAGATGATCATAAATTGCAACAAGATCTCAGAAAGTCTCTGGAAATGATTCAAATCAAGGCATTTCCTTTGGACTTTGTTGTTTCGACTCGCTATGAGAGATGATCAGCGGAGACAGCGAGCCTTTATCTACACGGTCTGTTTACCAAGGTAATTTTATCATCTGATAACAAAAAGTACATTGGCAACGATATGTAACGGATCCTAAGATACGGCATCTGCACCAATATGCCCTTATACTTGGAAGCGATGAAAGCCACTTCTTAGTTTAGTCGAGCGAGGTCCCTCGGATGTGTATAATTCCGTCTCAGGAGGCTGGTAAACGTTCACGTAATACTTATGCATGATGTTAACATTCAAATTCAAGAGAAGCAAACCAGTATCAAATTCAGGGAAATTATATCAACGATTGAGTATCGAAGAAGTACTTCTCACGAATTCATGTACTTTGCTAAATTACTTACGTTTTTCCGGAACATAACGGAATAGAATATATCGAAAATTTGCAGCCATTTAAATAAGGTTGATTTTTTCTTTTAATTTTCTTTCCAAGAAATAAAATTGAGCATTTGTATAATCACGTATTAAGCGGCGTTCAAGTAAGTCATTCAAAGTTTAGAAATCATCTCTGCCCTACAAGAATGAAGCCATTATCTATAGAGGACAACTTCATTATGCCATTTTAGAAAACGTTGATGTTAATTAAAAAATTTAATGAAAAAACGTAGTAGTGCTAATGGCATATCACAAATAAATTTATATTGAAACAACCTCGCATATTCCGCCTGAAGTAACGAATCTCCCACAAATCCCAGAATTAGAAATAAGAAACGGGTCTTCTATACAAACTATTAGGAGTTTACAGTGAAAAAACATGCAAGATGTGTGCAGCTGTACTCGCAATAAATACATACAAATATTCCACCTTTGTCAGCACTTAATATTTCACACTTGAATACAATTTTATCAACACACGTTTACAATATTTTCCTAGAAAGATATATCCAGTCGAATTTTCGTTAAAAATTACAGGTAAAATCTATCCACCGCACAGAGGTATAGTGACAGTTCACATCACAAGCGTAAGTCGCAGCCTAAGCCACCATCTACGGATATTTATTCCAACACATACGATTTTCTCTACCTAACATGAACGAACACATCCGCCACCGATCGCGGAGCTTCACACGGAACCCTGGGAAACATTCGGTACTGGAGAGTTGCGTACGTGCTATGAGAGACACCACAGACAACTGGTATCCACGATACTCGCATGACCGTGCAAGGGAAACTTGGACGAGGCAGAGCATCCTGTGTACTGGCGAGATGAGTGTCGAGAGAGTGATAGCGGTATTGTGCTGCCGTGCGCTTTCAGCCATAGTTATCGATGCATTGTCGGGTCCAACTGCTGATGTACGGTACGTACAGCGATGATGATACATCACCTGGCACTTGATTCATTTATACCAGCAGCTCATATCTCTCTCTGGTCTTGTTGATAAGTTTGAAGTTATTGTTAATGCCATCAGGTTTCTTATTTCATTGACCGCCAGAACTGACGTTTTCAAATCATCGTTATCTCGAATTTGACGTACTTAGGCTACACCGCGTACTGTGCAGCATCACGAAGCTAAAGACGATTACTTTCCCCAGTTAATTGTCAACCAAAATTAGGCACGAAAGTTTTTATGTGGCATAAAAAAGTTGCCGTATTTCTAAGGACCTCCTGCTGCGTCTGTTGCAAGCAGCGGAACACAGATTGGGCGTAGAACTGCCAGTCCGCGTTGAAGGTCCAGGCTAAGACATCAGCGCAATTCTCTTTTCAAGTTGCTGATTCCTCCAGCGCACGGCTCATAAGGCGCCTGTACGAAGCTCTTCCTTCTGGTACCTGACATCTGGCAAATGTTGAGGCGTGCAGTAATTTAGCAACTGATGCCGGAACCGCTGATTACACTGTGATGGTCCTTATGCAGCAGCAGTAACAATTTAAACTCAAAAGCTATTATTCAGAAGCCTCGGTCAGCTTGTGAAATAGTTACATTTCAGCTCATGAGTGACTTGCGTCTGCTTTGACGGTCCCAAACAACTGTCATGTAAACTAAAACGAAGTAATGGCTGAGCACATTCGGAATATTAAAAAAGGTTCCTTTAAGTCATTAGTATTGAACCTAAACTGCACATGTTGAAATTTTCTCCTGCATTTCACAGCAGAAAACTAAGGCCCACAATATATAATATTTATGATCCAAAATATGAAATTAATGTGAATAAAAAGCAAAAATTTCGTATAAATACAATTTCAGCATTGAAACACGCCAGTCTAGCTTTTTCGCTGGCCTCCGATAAAATGACAAAATATATTTAGGAGGTAAAACTTATCGGTAAGTATGTGTGCTCCTGTTAAAATGTTAAGCCGGGATGACTTGATCATAAGGAAACCCTATCGCATAATTCTAAATGTTAAAAATTATCAAACATGAGGGCTCTAGACAAAAACATAATCTGCTATTAATGTGGTGTAATATCCAAACAAGCGCGAATAATGACGGCAATTCTGTAGGGCATTGGGTGTACTAGTGTCCTAATGAACACTTGGCAGATTTCAACCCAGTTGCATCCATTTACCTCGAAGTGCAGCCGAGGTACATGGACGATTTTATCGACGTCTAACGTGTAGTTCTAGCTATGTGGTCTCATCAATTTTCTAATGGGTCATGCGTGGGGACTTAGCTGGCCTATCTAAGCACACGACGTATTCTGAATGCCTGGCTTGCCACTTAATGGCAGTCCTAGCCCGATGCACTCGTCAGATATCATACTGGAAAAGAGATTGAAAAACAATAAGCGACTAATTTTTTGTCTCGGCAGCTTCATGGCGTTTGTATATATGCCACTTTAAAATGTAAGCCCAGTTTTCTTTAAAAACTCAAACCAATGCTCAAAATTACGCAAAATGATCCTCAAAGCCTGAGAACATTTTCCAATGTTTTTTCCAAAGCACGGCACAACATTCGCAGGAACCACAACCTAGCGAGTAATTAAGGAAGAAGATGCCAAGTTTGCGCGGCCAATTTCCTAGACGCGGGCTCACTTTTCTAAAGTGGCGCCAATAAACCGGTGAACTTGCACAAACTTAATTTAATGGAAACCAAATTGAAGTCTAGAACTAGATCGAGTTTTCAGAATTAGACTTCTTTAGAGTGTCGGACTTTGAATTTGAAGAAGAGAAGAAGGCTGCAGTGCATCGGCAAGATTGAGAGATACCGCCAATCCCTTTTTCAATAATGTTTTAAGTTTGTTCCTAGTGAGACGAGTCCTTATCGGGAATACGTGGGTGAACATGATGTCCCTTGAAGAAGGGACTGGAAATTCCATAAAAATTATATGTAAGATGTAAAGGAGAATTTTACGTACTCAGCAATTGCAGTCACAGAACCATCACTACTAAAATCAAGTTCGAATGAGCTATCGTATTATCCTTGAACTAAACCATTTTTCGACCTCATTTCACAGCGCACAGATGTAGAAAACGAGTAGACTCCATCCTTCCTAACGCACTCTCACTCACCCTCACATTGACACACTTTTGGTTATCAAGAAAACAAGGCCCGGTGTGGTAAATTCCATCGCGCGGGCCCATAGCACTACCGGTGCATTACCACGCCATAAGAGAGCCGGCTCGCTCCTAACAGCATGAATCTTACAAATGAGACGTCATTATACATTTCCATGCGTCATCTGGGCTTTAACATAACTCAGCAGTTCACTTGTATTTTCTGTTCAGCGTCGATTCACACAACCACTTGCGTTCCCTGTCATGTACCGAACCTCTTGTCACCAAGTACAGCCCTCAAACTCGTCTCACCTACTCGTACCTCGGCCTATATCTCACAAGCTCTCCAGCGAGTCGGGACTTCATGACCATGTTACCATCACGCTGCTCGTCCTTGTCCCCCATGATTCTTATCTATCCTGAACTTTTTTGACTCGCACAAATTAGTGGAAGACTTTTCCTCGCACACGTTCGTTTCGATAATGCATTACCATCCACACCTCGTGACTTTCTTGGAGTTCGGAATGCTACGTTTACTTTAATCTACTCAATGTACTACTACTAATCTACTTAACTTGATCGGTAAAGGGTTAAGTAACATTCCGAACTGGTTTCCAATAGCTGCCAGAAATGCAATTACCCCCCCCACATCTCGTAATCCTCGATTTTCTAGTTTGTTCCCAGAATTTCCCAATACAAGTTGAAATCAATTTAATTTAAACACCTCAAATTGGAGTCAGGTATATGAAAACAATGTGTATCACGCTAAGAGGTACTGATTCTGAACTAATTAGCATCACAGAGAAAGCATGAAACACTCGCACGACTCTGCTCGACAACCCGCGTACGATATCCGAGAATGGGAACTTGAAGTTGAGAACCAACTGCAGAACTTAATTGCTTTCCATGGTAAAGAGAAATTTTCGTCCAATTGAAATACTGTAAGTAACGCGGGACCTGCCTGTTTGCTCTTTGTTGTAGATCATTTGTAAAGATGCAGCACGGCAATGAAACTTATTTTAGGATAAGGGGAGATACCTTATTCAAAGCACAAGTAAATAAAGTCAAGGGACCTCCTATGCCAGCTCACACTCAAATGTTACCGTCAGAACAAAACGAACACCTCACCACTGACTCGGGGAGCCAATCTTTCATTGATCGGGGTGATTTGACACGCTCAACATCGGACATAGCAAAGCTGGGTGACACAGGAGGGGATGGAACCTTCACGCTCCTCCCAGACTGTAAGGGAGCCTGTAAATCACCTATCCTCGAAGCTAGCAGTCCACAATTGGGTCCCCACACTTATTCTAAAGCCCTGTTTACACCAGGTCCCAAGCGCTCAAGGCTGAGTAAACAGATGTGTGTTTTTTTCCCAAACGACTAGTTTTTTGTAACATAAAATGTATGAAAAGGTTCGGCAGTGCAACTTCTTCTGTAAGAAGTGAAAAACTCTTCATGCAGATAAGGATTCTTTCTCAGACTACCTAACGAAGCTATTACATCTTCAATATGTATCCGCTAAAACGAGCAAAGAAAAGCAGGTTTTCAAAACGTCAGAAGAATAAAATTTTAGAGTCTAAGGTAAATTTTTATTCAGGAAGAACAGCACTGAGAGATGTAAAAGCGGAGTTGGGGTTCACGAGAGAAAAAACAACAAACCATTGTGAATCGTTTTCTTACAGGGACTACGTTGGCGCGAAGTGATTACCTTCTGATTTAGTAAAATACCAAGAAGAAAGATGAATGTAAATGTGGCCTAAATTAAAGGAAAACGTTAGTAGGGCAAACGAGCACACTTGCATCACGGACAATACGCTTTTTCGAATAGCTTCCATTTATGGAATTCGAAATAAACCACTTATCCATTTGCACAGCAAATAAACTATCCGGAGAAAAAAATTAGTCACATGCCCTTGGCGCGGTGTAAGACCATCACAAGAACGAATAATGGCGGTAATTCTAGGCAGCATCGAGTCCACACGTGTCTAAACGTACGCCTGGTTGAATTTAGGCCCTTCTTGAATGAACTGATCTCGTAGTGCGGCTAGAGTAGGTACGTGAATAATTTTCATAACATTTAACTTGTCGTTCTAGAGGGTCTCACAAATTTTATAATGGGTCAGATATGGAAACTTACCTGGCCAACCTAAATGCCTGACACATCTTCACCGACTGTCATGCAAATTCATGGAACTTCAGATATAGTTCAAATGACAAAACTGGTTATCAAGCAACTCATTCTGGCTATACTGGTTCACTGAGACGGATACATCAACCAAAAGACTCAGCTCTATGTAGTTGATACAGCCCCAGAACATGACAGACCCACCTCCTACATGACGGTCCCTCTTTATCGCCTTTGCTCACAGGCTTCATGAGGTTTCGAACGAACACGACTCATGGCACCATTGCTATAGAGACAGCCGTGATTCATCTGACCACATAACACTTCTCTACTCCTCTACAGTCCAATGTGCGTGTGATTTGGCTCTGTTTAAACCAGTGGTTTTGTAGAAGTTAACATAGGCCGTTTACGAGCCAGTCCGTTCCACATATCTATCGCAGAGTTCCCATAAAAATTTCGTTCAGAAACAGCAAGAGAAGAGCCATAATTGACGTTTCGCAGTAGTCCCATTTTTTATTCAAAGCGATTGCCTTCAACAGTTCGGGACACACAGCAGCGAGCCCAATCGGCTAGAGTTTTTTCCGACTACAGTTTTGTCTTGAACTGCCGTATGTACATGATTGTTTCAATTGTTGATACACCCGCTTAACATTACGGCATGAAACACTAGCGAATTCCACTACTTCCTACACTTGGTGTCTTTTAGCCCGACTAAATGCCATAGCCCCTTTTTTACCATTTCATGACGTCTTGCTTTCGTCCCATCGTTATGGAACAACTGAAAAAGAAAGTCTATACCTTACCAGTTCTGAATGAAGACTGACGCCTGTTCAGTACTTGCGTATAACCTAAACTTCGGTCACGGCCTTGAATAATGAACGTAGTAAATAATTGAAGATCGAAAAACAATAACTGATTAATATCTTACCTGAGCAGCATATTTTTTTATTCAGAACATAATTTTCGAATTGAAACTAAAACCGAGTAAAAACCAGATATACATTGGACACGAAACCTAAAAACTAGAAAAAAAAATCATATTTCATAATTCAATGCAAGAAGATTCCGTTACAAAAAGAAATACGCCCCGACTGGAAAGCAATTATTACATCAGATAATTGCGTAGGTTTCAAGGCAGAAACTTCCTTGCAGTCCAGAAACTTACGTACTGTATTTTCATCACTTTCATACGTCAAGTAGGTTTAAGACGATATATTGTAAAAAGTTTTCTTTCAAGGAGACGAGAAGAAGATGAAGCTTTTCCGGAAGATGTAGCTTTTATTTATTGTTTTACTGCCTTTCTGAGGGTGTCTACCTGAATTTCAGCTCATAAATGAAAACTTCAAAACAAAGTTAGCAAAATGCAAAAGCGGCTCATATTACTTGGTTCCCTACTTATATATATATATGCTTAAAATGCAAAACAAATGGAAGATCGAAGTCGAAGCCCATTGGAGTGGAAATTATAAGAATCACTAGTAGACGCGCCCAGCCAAAAATAGCGAGACAAATGGTGTTAATTTCTTGAGATGCCCTCTGATTTACGGTTGAGTAAATCTGACCTGAAAAAATATTTTCAACTGCAGTAACACAGATACGGATTGTTTTCTGTCTCGCTGAATGGTTAGAAATAGTGACGAGGGAATTTTCTCCTATCTAAATCCTTAAGCGTAACAAAGAGACGAACTGACGGACATTATTAAGTAAGCAGCACTGGGCTATTATCATACGTAGTGGGATAAGCTAAATTCATCCGAAATGTCAATTCCAATTCTTTCATTCTCAGGGTTTTACCTCCGTTTTTTTCAACGAATATAACTACCGACTAAGACTGAGATAGTTTTTTCGAATCAGATTCCACATTCAACTTTTTAAAAAAATCAGAGACTCTGATAAGAGATCAGCAGCCCCAATGCTTCCAAATAATCAAGATGAGGCCACGTCGTACGGTACCTGGACGAATCATCATGATGCGAGGGACCACGGTTGATGGCTCTTCTTCGGTGCCAACCCTCAGCAGAAATGTCGCGGGACTGCGCGTTGAGAGCACTACTCGGTCGTACTCGTTCATCACGGGAAAGGTCCAACTTATTTCTAAGCGGTGCAGCCATAACGCTCGTTGGCTGGACCACCATCTTGCGGCTCATCCCGGTATCGGACTTGGATTTCAACACACGGTCTAAGAGCATTTCGTTTCCTACAGTAGGGTAAGGATGGCGGACCAAGTCGACCGTGTCCATACTTATATCCTCGCTATCAGACGACTGAAAACAACAACCATTTTTGAACTCATTTAAAGCCGATTTTTGACTAAGGCCTGGATGACAGCGTGTGCGACTATTGCGCTCAGATGCGATACTTGAAGAATCGCTATCGGATATTTTCCGATAGCTCGACCGCAGTTTAGGAGTTCGGAGCGAATTCTTGCGAGGTATTTGAAATGATGGCTGAGAAGGCATCTTATTCGATGGATTCAGTTTTTTCTTCCTTGGTAACCTGTTAGGATGGGATCGTTCATACTGTTTTATGAGTTTCGTCGCAGCCATAACTGATGTTAACGTACGACTCAACGAAGGTTTTACGTACACAATGTCGGTTTCATCAGTGCAGGTTTCATCTTCATCTGGAATAGTCTCAAAGCCACTCGACTTACGCTCGACGAGCATTGAATGCTTCGAGTTAAGTTGATCATCATCGGTTGCGTGAGACACATGATAGCTTTTGACCTTAGAAGTCCCAAATTTGGAGAGCGCTTTCGCACGGTTACTTTTTTCGTCAGTTCTCTTTTCATAACCAGGGGACCTCAAAGTCACTCCTTTATCTGCTGCTTCTTCATGCGGAAGTGGCTTAATGCCAATAATGTTCGATATCAAAATACCCTCCGAGTGAGGAACGGTAAGTTCCACTTTTTCCGGAACAGATTTCATCTTAGCAAATTGTTGCGGCTCCCAGCGCCGATTATCTGAATTCAGCGTCCTCATACTGGTCACATTTTTTGGTTTTATTACACTTTGAACTTGAGGTAAGGTAGAGGATGAGATGGTGACTGCGACAGGTTGGTTAGTCTGGAGTGCAGCCGATTTTCTACGGGTTTTTACGGGTAGAGGAGGCGGCAAATCGTCTTTCGACGCTTTTCGTACCCCTCTAGTAGTGTCCGGAGGTGCTAGAATTCCACCTTTTGTAGAAGCCACATGTTTTTTGATGTTCTGAGGCATAACAGCATCTTTTTTATCAGAGGTCGCTTTACATCCATCGCCAATTTGCGCTACTGCTTTATCATTAGCATCCCCTTCCACAATTCGACCCCGTAGAAACGACTCATCAACTTCGCTTTCTGAATGTTTTTTAGGCGAGGTAGCTCTCTGTGATTTTTCATCCCCTTCATCACCCGAGTGGAGCTCACCGGAACCCGTCTCCGAATCTCGAGCACCAGCTTCAATTAGCAAATGAGGGCGACCGCATTGCCCGGCCGGAAGGGTCCCACTTGCGGAGGCATTCGTGCCAGTACGCCCGCTGGAATTGGCGTTCAGACCACGTTGCCTAGAGGCATCCGCGCATCTTTTGGACGCCTCTAGCATCACAATAGTGTGATGGTCCATATTTCTTTACGCAAAAACAAATAATTTTAGCGTGAGAGCCACGTAGTGGCTATGAACACGGTATTCGAAATTTAAACTAGAACCTCAATTTGAAAGACTATGTTTTTAAGTGAATTTTGACACATTCATCCATGAATTTGTAATAGCTGTTAAAAGTATAGCTGAGATTGCTGTATCAAAGCCTTCAAGAGTAGGGGAATAATAAACACATTAAAAAACATCGAGTGATTATTCGCGATGTGCAAGTGTACATATATCATCAAACATTCGAAAGAAGTGACAAGAATGATTGTTTCAGAAGAATGCTACGTGGAAGCCAAGACTGCTTGCAGCCATTTGCATGAAACACATTTTCGGAGTCTGAACACATTATTTGAATTTCACAAACCACGTTGCGAAAATATCCATGGTTGTCACTTTTGACCAGAACAACAAAAGCTTTCATCAATTTTTTTTTCGTTTATTTCATTTCTTTGAAGCTTGCCGAAGACAACCGAAAGCCAATTTCGTTACCGCGAATACCGATAAACTACTATATAGGCACGGCAATGCACGTTGGTGCGAGTGTACAGCACCGGTAGCACGAAAGTTACAAGAAGAACTTCCTGTACGCGAGCGTACACAGCACATCTCTCATGCGTCATGAATGCCACACCTACTTATCCCTGACACTGGTTGACCACTTCAAAATTGTAAGCATTTTTGTATTAGTGTCATCGAAAAAAATTATTTTTTAGCATCAACAATAATTTAAGTGAGCAATAAATTCGACAATGAAAATTAACGGTTGTTTAACCGGTGTTTCCCTTCTTCCAACTATCACAATTTATTGTAATAAAATGATATCAACTACAACTTTGTTAGTGCTAACCCCATTATCGAATTTGGGGATTAATAGACTCACAACAAACCAATCATAAGTTCCGGTGATATTATAAGTTCCGGTGAACAACTTGATTGAAAAGGGTCCGAAAAGCGTTTACGCAGAGTCAACATAGATTCATGACATGCAATCTCCGTGCAATTAACGTACGCCGGGGTGTTCTCTGGAATATCTACGATTCGGATCGTATTTGACCTGAATGTTCGCTATTGCGTTTTTGACCGAAATAATTTTCAACAATCAACTCCGAGCCCGTTAATATTTGGGACCCAAGCAGCAGCTATAAAAAGACCAAAAACTAATCAAACAAACGATACCGGCAAACTTTTCTCTTCCTTGCGTTTCTGATATTGTGCATAGATATAGTGTTTGCTTAAGATATCTTGATATTGTGCACAAGATGTTTGCTTAAGATTTACATGCAAGGTTAAGAGTTCTTCTTCTCAAGGCCAGCGTATAAAATAGTTATGGATTGAAAAGGGTGGGTAAGAGACATCAACACACGACCTCAAAGAACCGTGAACCTTAATCAAAGCACTTGCGATACTAATTATGATATGAATGAAGCCAATTTATAATCAAGAAATACTGAAAATGATACGAGATCTTTAGAAACTCCGGGATGCCTGAAGTCGGTCCCGACTGGAGGGGCCGGCGTGATGCAGCTAAGGCCAAAGGAAAAAGCATAGGATTTGTATAATAAAGTGATTGAGGGTGAGAAACTCTTAACCAAAATATGGAAAATGTCGAGCAGTATTCCAACGGTAAAAATAAGATCAAAACAGATTTCCAACCCAGGAAAGAGTAATTATTTTCCAAACAAAATTTATGTTGAAACCTAGCATCCTTGTTTTCTTACACCAGAAGTCCTTGCTTTCATGGGACACAATTCGATTGAATTAAGTTAAAATTGATTTTTTCTGAGATATTTTCTGAATAATTTACACTAGCACATCGATTCGTTTTCATAAAATGGGTGAAGTCCAATTTCTTTCCTCGAGTTCCTGTTGACTACGCCACATAAAAAAAAGACAAGATTTCTCGAGTCCCCGAAAAAATGAAATAACTACGTTAGTAACAAGAAAAATCCTGGCCACTCATAACACCGTCCTGATCATCAAGTTCCTCTCGCGGAACGCACGATATTTTCAAGTGGACACACTGCACAACAGTGAGTCAGCAGCGTGACCTCTCTTTAAAGGCGGATTTAAAAAAAAATCCAGTATGGGTTTGTAAAAATTCCAAGATGCAAATTCTAAGGTAAGAGCTCTAACAGGTTCAGAGAGACGGAGTTATTACGATAAGGCAGAGGATGAGAATAGCGGGAGCAGCATCCGGTGGGCACGACTGCTATCTGCGAAAGCCCTGCGAAACTCATTTACAGTACGAGAATGCGGCAGACTAAATGAATCTTTAGTGCTAAAAGTCACGCGTTACATGGAAGTTAAATCTCGCACCACGAATTACATAGTTTTGGAATACTTTACTCCACGCATAGCAACCGCAACTCGACTTTGATCACGACTTATGGACTCGGTAAATAAAGAACACTGCACACGACGGGGTAAATTACGCCAGCGCTTGACACCAACATCCAAGTCCCACTACGCGCTGCGAGTGCGGCAGAGCTCCGTAATCTGACGAGCTGATAGCGGCGTCTTGATAACACGGACACACATCTCGCATGCACACGAGCATCGCGATAAATGTATTTGATAGGTACAGATCTTTGCAATTAAACAGGGTAGAAGCTCATGTAATAATCAAATAAGTTTATCTAAAAAAAAATTCTCAAATTATTTTCCAGAGAATGGACGTTTCTTCTTTTCTGTAACGACGTTAAACCAATCAAGTTAACCATTTGTTCCGGTCTTTTCGCAAACGTTTCCTTAGGCTTTTAAGAAGACTATCAAGTTTTTTCAGCTCGAGAACTTTGCTGCCCAGAGGCTGGAAATGAACAGCTTGACAAATCGAGGGGCCTGAGTAATACGAGTGATTTTGGGCAGCTCGTGGAAACATACTTTATACGTGTAGCATGTCTTCGATACAACTCTCATGACGACGTTCTGATCGTAATCGCTTGTTTAATCTGATCTGTTAATAGGGGGCTTAGACGAAACCAGAAAATAATGGATGCCGAGACAAACAGGATTAATAATGTTGGATTGAATATTCTGGGGGGGGCTCACGGAATTAATATTTCTGGGAAAACACAGCGTACGGCGTGCCTCGGTCCTTCTGCTCGATGTGAGGTGTAGTTAGCTAAAGCTTGGCCATTTTGCTCGATGTGTGGTGTAGTTAGCTAAAGCTTGGCCATTTTGCTCGATGTGAGGTGTAGTGAGATAAAGCTTGGCCATTTTGCTCGATGTAAGGTGTAGTGAGCTAAAGCTTGGCCATTTTGTTCGATGTGAGGTGTAGTGAGCTAAAGCTTGACCATTTTGTTCGATGCGAGGTGTAGTTAGCTAAAGCTTGGCCATTTCGCCCGATGAGAGGTGTAGTGAGCTAAAGAATAGTCAAAGAGATGTACTTCGAGTACTTCCTATTGCTAAGACTACAACGCACGGAAGCGTGACGAGTGTAGAAACGATGCTTAAAGAAACGCAGATGCTTCACACGAGTTGAATCTTTTCTACAGAAGTTTGAAAATTGAAAAATTCACGGGTCATAGTTAGCCATACTAAAAATAAGATTACTTTTTGATGCTAAAACTATCGGTAACAATAAATCATGCCTTTTCCAAGAGCAAAATTTGAGCCAGTACGCGTGGGCTGAAAAGATTAAATTACTGAAGTTTGAAGTAAAAGTCGTTAACGCAGATATTGCTCGGGGGAGCACTCGTAAAAGTGATGGAGGCTGGGACGCACAAACATTTACGCTTCTAAATGAAAAAATTTATCCTTCAAAACAACTATTCGCGTTTACGCGGTACTCCGCGTTGGTTTAGTTGAGCACAGTTGCAAGAGTTGATTGTTGACGCGCTTCGCGCTATATCAAACTATGTATACTGGACTATTTTAACTAACTCACAAGCTCCGTATTTGATGCAGTACAGAGCTGTGACATCAAAATGGATACGCAGAAATACGTGAATTCGATTGGCATAATTAGTTAAAAACGAATAAATAATGACGTTGGAAATTACAATGCGACAACGGTGAACTATTTTATTTCTAAATGAAGGAAACGAACCGTAGCCTTTAAATCAAGTAAATAAACTGAAGCTAACTCGCAGTGTATCACTCCAAGTACCCACTGAGTTAGACTTCTGAAGATTCTCATCTTCAGGCTTACGCGCGTAGAATTTACTTCTAATTTACTTCCAATTTACTTCCAATTTACTTCCAATTTACTTCCAATTTACTTCCAATTTACTTGACGTGAAGCAGATTGAGTAAGCGTGTACGTCTAGCTCATACTTCAATTTCTAACGAAAATGATTTAATATGGTGATAGGCATATCCCAAACTATGCTTCTATGCACACACGCTGTCAAAAAATCCTAGATAAAACTGCCACTGTGCGGCAACGCCACTAAGATACTCCAGAAATTAAATATTTGCTTGAAAGCGTTAGCAATCGTTATTAATTTTTAAGATTAGAAAATCATTTAATAAAAGAAACTGTAATAAAAACAGTTGGAAGACTGGCTAACTAACTTCTACTAGATATTTTCAACAACAATTTTGTTTTTTCTTCATAAATAATAAAACAGCATTTCAATGCATAGGCATAAGATTATTAAATGTCTGTGTATTCGATGGAAAATAGCAAACTTTTAACGTCAGCATGGCTTTACTTCTTATTTCGATTCAATTATTACCAGGTTATACATATTACACGAACGAATGGAAATAAGTAGAAACATAAAGCTAAATTTTACGACCGCAACACGTACGCGCGTCTCACTCCAGGGCTCATATGGCAGGAAGCTCAACCAGATTGTGCGCTTCTTCAGAAAATAAATTGCATGAAGTTATCGGAAATCATCCACATCTGATTAGCACATGCGTATTTCATCATTAACAATGAATTTTGCTTTCTGGATCAATTTTCGTCTATACGTCGAGCGGCATTTAGATAATTCCCGCTTGGATTTCAATCAACAGCGTAAATACGCGCACTCATATACGAGCATATCTAAAATAAACGGCCTCCAATCGGTAGAAATTTCCCTAAACCAACTCAGACTCTAAAAAGTCAATTATAACCTCTTAATTGACGTTTCTGCAGAGTTGCCGATGATGAATTGGAGCAGGGAATGAAAACTTTCACTCAAAGAACCTGCTACAGAATGTTAGGACTTTTAGTCATCAGCAACGACTGTTCTCGTAAGCCCCGCAAAGTGCCCATAATTATTCAGAGCAGAATTGGCTGGAGTTGGGACAGAAATGGCGACATCTCTGACTTCGTGGCGATTTTGAGGCCGGTGTACCCAGTCGTGCGCTGCCTCCATGCAGCGCCCATGGTGACTACAGACGGAGTTCACTCACACCTGCGCATACCAATCATCCATTTGGAGAAAAAACACTCGTGAGAAAACACAAATGCGCATCCGCAATATCAGCCTCGTAGATGCCTCATGTATAGTCGCATCCATACGAGTTCACTCGCTGACGGCTGGTGCTCGTACAAGGTGTAGGTTCATTTTTAAATTCATGTAAAATGGTTCGTTAGTAACTCAACACTAAGACTCTTTTCTAAAAAAAGAATTCAAATGCTAGTCATTCTGAGTGAACAGAAAGAGCATTCTTAAAAACAATTTACATTTTTTTCCAATTCTTTCATTCAAATATCGAGAAAATTTCAACAAATCTGACTATTTTGTCTACAACGAAATGTTAGTTTGCATGCGAGATATATTTGTTCTTTTATCGCCTGGCATTTACAACGAATTATTTTCTCAATACTATATTAACTTAATTTCAAATCTTCAGCAATTGAACTTCTACTACTATAGTGAAATTTTATTGAATACGAACCTACATTCCATTTTTTTAAATTTGCAACTATTTAATGCAATTCAACTTCATCCCCAACATTTAAGAGGTAATTCTGTTTGGTTTTTTCTTCACATTGCTATCCTCACTTCCGTCCCTTCCATCTACGAGGCCCGAATGAAGCCATCCAGTTTTCTCCTTCAACGCAAAACTGAGGAAGGCACAACGGTCGAGTGTCGAGACCATGTTTCCTCGCCGAGTTTTCCTGTTTTCTAGAAGGAGAGGGCAACGAGAAACGAACGACCCATCAAGGAGCTCAGTCCCTAGGCAAACTTGCACAAGTCCTTAGCCTAGAAGCTGCTACAAATCAGGTGTAAGAACGCAGGTCAACATGGATACTTCCACAGGTCACAAGAGGAAATGGGACGAAAAAAATCGTAGTTAAAACATAGAATAGCCCAAGGGAAAAGAGGAATGAAGCATACCAAACGACGGGAGCAAAACGGACTGTGGAGGATGAGCGCGAGAGCTTCGGTAGTCGCACGCAGGCAGGTGAGCATCTCATAATGCCCGGTCACCAAAGCTCAAAATAATTTGAGACAAATATTATTTGATCTGAACTGTGTACATTAAAATGGTTACATGTTTTCATCGTTTATAAAGTATCACCGTAAAGTTCGTTCTTGAAAACATCGACTTCGTCGAACGTATATTGCTTTCATGACATAACAATGAATTTTTAGGACGCATTCCTCAGGTGTTTCTGTTCACCCTTGTAAGAAAAGCCTGGCATCAAAATTTTTGTCGCAAAATTCGACACCGAAAATTAAGCTCGAGCTGCATATATTTTTCTTGAAAAAATTAGGAAAATAAGAACAATATTCATAGCACAAAAAACATTTATTACAACAATGTTGACTGAAGAAGCACGAGACAATGTTCCATCAAGAAATGCAGTGTAGTTCTCAAGATAGTTCAGAGCAGCTTTAGAAAGTTAAGTTGCCACCTCACCCAAAAAGCCTGCTACTGCCATGGCCATATGATAACAAACTCAAACCTTCAAAATGTAGCATTGGAACAAGGTTGCAGAAAACCCCAAATATTTGTAGGAAATGCCGCGACAGTACAGTCTGAAAATTTCGACGGTGTCTAAAAAACATTTCAACAACGAAATTGATAACGACTTCAATGCAAATAATCAACACAAGTTGAGCTTCGTGATTTTTCGCCGTTCACTTAGTGCGAATCGTATACTAATATTGAGAGCATATGAAAAAATTCAATGATTCCTAAGTAATTATGTAAGAAAATCGCTCACAGTAAAATGAAAAATATGCGAAACAAGGGAACTATGTTCAAGATGAGAAATACTAGGGAAACTGTAAATGTTAAAATTAGAGACAAATTTTCTTCGTTTTCGTTAGGTTTTTATTATCTCATTTATTTCTTAATTTTTGATTTTTCAGTGGCAAAGAAAGGTTACAAAATTTCAATCAATGAACTAATAGTTCTCATCTATTAATTTGATATTTTTCAAAAATGCGGATATTCGAACCATGCTTCTTGATGAGGTAAATATTTAAAAACAAATTTTTGGAATACGACGCTTTCAAATCGAAGTGGTAGTGAACACACGATATCGAATGGTCGATGCCAATTGTTCGGTCGTTATTTCAAATGTAGAACAATTTTAGAACCTTCAAGAGATTTTCAGAAATTATTTCTAAGTAAATCTCTTGTTATGGTACAGAGAGCTACTAAAAAGTCATCAAATCATGCTAACGTAAGCTGCTTCCAGTTTTTACAGAGCTTACCTATTGGCGGTTTCCTAAACGATAGCTAGCACACGCATAAACTCGGTTCAGAAAACTTCACAAAAATATTTTTCAGGTGAACTTCAAGTATACTTCGGGCAAGCCTTACGTTTAAGAGAAGAAAAGGCCTCGATCCGACCGAATACCCTGTCGAGAGAACTCACCGCTAGAGGTCAGTTCGAGTAACACTAACAATGATACGAGCCATTAACTGAACACTGTGGTCTTGTTGATCGGCATGAATTCTGCAAAGGCGCGGAGCCTTCTACCGTTTTGCACAATTTCATCCCTCAGTACATTATGATAGGATTGTACACATGAATATTACGCTGGGAACACCTTCAAAGTTTTGTAATTATTCACCATTGCTAGACCTAAAAATTAACTTAGGAATCATGAACCGTACGTTTCAACAGGCATAAATGGTAGGATTTGCTACCAGTGTACTTTTTTTTTCATTGTAATAGAACTCCAGAAGAATAGAACTTTCTATCCCTAAAGAAAATTTCGACAGCAATGGTATTTATAACTGTCTTAGGGAGCAAGTCGTTGATTCCATTTTCCTTTCATTGCGATATCGACAGAGTTGACAAGGCTTCGTACCTCCGCTTGATTTATTTCACTCTAATTTTGGCATTATTATTTAACTCAAGCATCAGGTCTCAACCAACTGAAAGTTATGGCCTCAAACGTGAATTCCACGTAACAAAAAGAACTGTAATAAATGTATGAAAGTCACAGAGAGCAGAGTCTCCCCTGGTAAACTGAGTCCACTGGAAAAATGATGCAGGGACCGAGTCTGTCGCACCACGCCCCGACACAGATTCTCCCAACCAGCGTCCATGACGCTGTACCAGGCATCTCGAGACACCTACCGAGACAGAACAGTATGTGGCGTATCTCTCTGCGATACTAGTTCGCGTGAGTACAATGCATGGGCTTCCTATTTCTTTAGAACGACCTTACCAAACCCGTTAATTTTTTTTATTAGCGCACGTTGAATAAAAAAGCATTTTCATAATTAATTGCAGTAGCATCACGTTAGGAATGACTACTAAATTTAGCCATTCTGTGCCATCGAGAGAGGCCTCATTTCGCTCACAGGAAAATTCTCGAGCTTGTTCCTCCGAATGAAGTCACACCGCACCTCATAATGAAACAATTCAAGTTACGGGTTCATCGTAAATTATATCACGTAACTTTAATTCTCTACGATTGCAGAACAACTTTCATTTTACATATATTTACCGGTGAAGTTAACCGATTTTAACATCCAACAAATTGCAATTACTCCATACAGAGTTATTCCATGAATTTTCATTCGTGACACAAACTATTCTGCGCGGTTCGTTCGAAAATTACAGATATCTGCCTGGGATATAGATATTATGACTCCCATACATGTAGCCTAAAGACCATTCACGAAACCGATAATAAAGAGAAACTAGTACATAAAACACTAGCATGAAATATAAGGAATATAGCCACAATATTGTATTCAAATGTTCAATAGGATTTAACAGCAGTTTCTTCTCGTCGCCTTTCACCTTTTCTTCGCCCTGATAACTCATACGCAAATTAAATAGTTATCACGGCGCAGATAGAATGAGTTCATACTTCAATCCAATAAAGTGCACTAACACGAGGGCTTCGAAACAGCCATGATGAAACAATGTACGTCATTCTTTGTAAGATTATCTCGAGTTCGCCAAAGCCCGAAAGACAACTATGGATCCCAGGAAAAGGCAGTCAGAGCCGATGCATTTCGAAGAACATGTTGTGCGTTCAAATGTGAACGGAAGTATCATAGTACTACTCGACTCTCAGTTCGCTACAGCTAAGCCGCAAGTGGGCGGTGTAGTACACAACAGATCGGAGTGAGTGCAACAACGTGAAGCGTAGGGGTGCTTTTATCACAGTCAGAGGTGGGAAGGTTATCACGAGCTTTAGACCTATACCTAAGGTGCAAAAAACGGTTAACATCAAGGCTGAGCGACAGGAATATACATAGGTGTAACCAATATCGGAAAGGAATTCTCCAAACTTCAAATATACACACAACATACATCAGATGTCGGCGCTTCCAATCTAATCCAGGAGCGAAATTCTTCTAATAACACGTTGAACTACTGCACTGCTGAAACGAAGTTGTAAATATTTCTTAACTAAAAAGACATAAACTCAGACACAATGGTCCTTAAACTTGCTAAATAGATGCAAAAGCATTCTAAAAATCTCATGTTCGATTTTGTATGCTAGAAATTACATGATCTTACCCGCAACCATAGGGGCCTTGATTGAAACCGCGAATACACGCAAGTGATGAGTTTACACCAGCGCAGTAAGAGAAAAATCGAACAAATTCATTATTATCTACACTTAGGTTGTTACAAATAATACATCAGTATTTCAACATTAAACAGGGGCTATTTAGTACAATACACTTGCACATTCCAATGATAAGGTACATGAATATTGCCGCAAATGAACGCAACACAGAAATGAGACATCAATTAGTCAATTAAAAACACCAGGTAGTACACTTTACATCCATCATCGATGTTAGCTACGTACGCTTATCATGGAACAGCTAATACAACAGATAAAAATGAAATCGAAATTTTTCATCACGTATAACTTAGGCTTTTTACTACATGGGATCTGCTTTACGTTGAGCACATCAGTCATCACTTATTCAAATAATTTCACATCGAAAAATAATGGAAATCAGTCAAATGCAAGTGATGTATTTTCAGACTACGCACGGACTTCAGTGCCAGAGCACTTAGGAATCAGTTAGCAAAGCTATGAAATAAAACTTAGTTTACTTTCGATTTTGCGGTAGGCAAATAGCTCAGTAACTCGTACAACCTCAGCCTATTTGCCCAGTTTTATCCACGATGAAATGCAATTCCATCGTCACTGCCTAAAGAAAAAAGCTGCATGGACTCACACAGCTTTAATTAATATATGATAAACGTATCTAGAGAAATTTCGAAGTAGCTAAACTGATTCTGTCAGAGGCTCGTGGGAACTTGCGGAACCACCTTCGTTTGATTCATCCAGAAAATTCGCAAGTGAGCTTTTAGCAGTAAAAATCTGGTGAAAATTATTATCTCTCTACCTCATAATTTGGTATATTTGTTGTCACGCACAGAGCAGGAATAGATTTTAGACGGCAACGAGGCATTTTCTTTTTCAAAGAAACAAAGAACGTATTCTGCAACGACCGATTAATCAGTCAAAAAAACCTTCCTTCCTCAAAACAGACACAAAAAAGTGACGGTTATGTACTTCGTAGCCAACAATCACTGTAGCTCAATAGAAGCGAATATAGAAACGAAATCTATCCAAGTCTTTAACCTCGACACAACCGATGCATAACAGCGCAGAAGCGGAAAGTTTCCCTGCGTCGGCTGGCTCAATCCCCTGCGGCCGGGAAGAGCGGCCGGCCAAAAAACTCAGAGATAAAATGTGAAGCTAGATGAAGAGAACAGTACAACAGAAAACAGTCGTACTAAAGATGGAGACAGCGATCATGTATCGAAAAAAGAAAACATAACTAATTAATGAAACAACGCTCTTTTTTCATTTAATAAACAAGCCATTAACTTAAAAAAAGAGGACAGATATTAGTATTTCTTTCCCTCGCGAGTGGAGAACAAACATTATGTTTTTTCGATGAACGCTAAGCCTCCAACGAATCACCACAGCACTGCTCTCTTCAGCGAAACATACAGAGATATTTTGATGATTATATGAAACTGGGAGAATCAGAAATAATCCGTCTGGGTAAAATCTTAGACTACCAAATTGAGTATTGCATCATTTACGTAAGCTCAACTGAGTGAAAACATTGCATACACTAGGAATTATAACGATCTGATGCTGTCGAGTCAACAAATACATCAAATTGCACAGGTGAAAAAATGCTAGAGAAGTAACTAGAATTCATTAAAACTAGAATTCATCATAAAATTCCGAGGATTTTAAGCGTGAAGTCAACTGAAAAAATCATGATCGCCATACTACAAAATGGGAAACGTTAGTAACACAGCCCACAATTTTCTATACAAACCGGGGTCTACGACAGTACTGTTACACAATCGAAAATAGGTATGCAGAGTGAGTAAGTTAGCACAGATAAGTATTCTACGTGTACAGGGTTCGATTTCGACATCAATTCGGGGCAACGAAATGCTGCGGATGGACACAAGGGTAGCAACGTTGGCAATCTTGGAAGGGGTCGACAAGCGCTGGACACATCCACGGTACCTGTACGGGTCGTAGCATCCGAGAGACTCCCAGTTGGTCGAGATGATCCGCGGAATGACGGGAGAGCCTGGAGAAGGCGGAGTTGCGGAGGCGGATAAATGAGAGGGAGCAACGAGGACAGTTAGCCCACCTACTTGCCAGGACAAAGGCAGCGGAACTAACATGGCAGAAGTGGCCATGCCGCTCATCTGATTTACTCGACCGGACGATTGTTCCTTCAGAGATCCTCCCTTTAAAAAACGAATTGCTTTGGTAGAACCGCCTGAGCCGTTTCTTGGAAGCTCCTTCATCGATCTTCGAGGGCTCAATTTCCCCACCAAATCCCTGGCAGACCCACGAGGATTCATTCGCATAGAGTACTCTTTCAGAGATCCTCGAGGCGTTAGACGATTTGGGTGATCCCGAAGAGAACTGCGCGGTGAAGGGTGCCAGCTCGAACATTCTTTCAGCGAACCTCGAATCTTTTTGCGATCCATCATTTCCCGGAAGGAATTTCTTGGACTCCGTCGATCGGACGCTGTCCGACGAGGAGAATGAAGAGGAGCCGGGGACGCCAGTTGAGGAGGAGGAAAGTCGGGCGAAGCTAACCGTCACAAAGCCTGACTTAGATCGTTCAATTCCACGCCTAAAGCCGTCGAAGGCAACGACAGCTTAGGAATGGTGCTTTTTGTTGACGTTTCTTGACCACCTGAGCCTCCGGAAGACGCTTTTGAACCTTCTTCCAACATTGTATTTTTCAAATACTGAAGTCTTGACCGGAAAAAATTGTACCATGAAAGTTCAATAAAGATCGAGGAAAATCCGTGTATGGGAAAATTATAAAGAATAGATGTATATAAATATAGAAGTAATATGCTACCCCCACACTTCTTATTTCTTCTCACAAAATGGGCGGTGTTTATCAACAGAGCTTGAACGCTTGACTTGGGAAGACAAGCTGCTCTGCCGCAACAGTTGGTTCTTCTCATCCATCGCAGCGGTTTTATTGGTGATGGTCAAGCTTTTGCGGCGGAGGTTTCCAAAATTACTAGTTAAGTTTGCGCTGCTGCTGCTGCCACTACTACCGCCACCACTACCTACGTCCTGGCCCTCGGCTGAACCTTCTTCTTTAGTTTCCGGAATGCTAGACATGGTCGGTCACACGTCTCCTAGAGTAAAAATCTGAGCAGCCTCTTTCGGTGACACACGTGCGTAAATCGGACTCTTATATGCTACCGATTTCTTTCAGCTGTCCTTGGTAATTACGCGAAATCTTTTACTTGGACCTTTACAGGCTCAGCAAAAATCCTCTTGGGGTAGAGCATTACCCTAGTTGTAAACGTAAGAATTTGAGTTCTGCATGGAGTCCTTAGATGACCATTGTTTGCTGCTAACGATGAGAAGTGTTATTTCCAAGCTGAAAGAAGGTGCAGACCGTGCCTTTTTCGCACACCGTGCGCTGAAGCCGTGTAGACAACGATGTCTCGCCACGAGTCCGTTTCAAGAGCCGTATATTTCACCCCGTCGTAGCTAGAGGAGACTGGGCACTGCCAGCGCTAGGAATGACTGACGAATGAACCGACCTGGACAGCAGCGGCTCAACGAAGAGACTGGACAAGGATCTGTGGGGCGGTGTTCACCGTTCGATAACTTACGGCAGTGAGGGAGGCTGGGCCTACGGTACGACAACTTCGGCCTCCAAAGAAGAAGGTGCACTTTAAGCTTTCATTTCCAAACTAGAAAAGCTTTCGAATGTGTAAGAGCGTGAGTTTGAGTTCTAAGTTGTGATGAACGAAAAATGTATTTAGATCTCATGAAAAACAACAAAATTTTATTTGAAACAGTAAGAACTTTACGCAGTGCCCAATTTTTCTAGCTCGCAACACTAGAAAAGTTCGTTGATAAGAAACGAACCCTCATCACTTTTCGTTTGCGTTACTCACACCCAAACAATTTCAAGCGGGAAAATCTAGCCTAGTCTACACGTTTAATTCTATAACGCACAATCAAAGCAGAGCAATTCATCGTACGTCTGACACATTGGAGCCGACCTGAGGTCGGAGAAGAGCCAATCAGCGGTGGCCTTCACGTCTCACCTGCGCTACCGCACTTCAGCGTCAAATTTCTGAACGGTACCTTGAATTTTTAATTACGCAGACAAGAATTGCATCTCTGTGTTCTCGACACAGAACTGACAGCGGCAAACGGAAATTCCATCAACTAAACGAGCTTTGCATGAGGGGAAGGAAAATTATGCAGACTCGCCAGGACTGCCCCAGGCTCCCCTCAAATGTGTTCAGAACTGTTACGGTACTAAGTGTTCCAGACTGAGTGAAAGAATGCTGGAGCGAGAACTTCAGAGTAAATTTACGTATGTGGAGCACAATTAAATAGTTTTTAAAAATTGAAACGCTGGGTAGTATCAACATCGCACTCCACAATCAACAGCATTTGAAAGAAATATATCGAAATAAATGAAATTTTGTGAATTTATTATACTGACCATCAAAATCCCAAGTTCAAATTAAAATTGCAATTTATGTTATAGAACACACATCTTACAAAACAAGCTGCTTTATATTACCTTCAGCCATAATTTAAAAGTCCAATTGTGCAGATGAAATTTTGGTTTTGATATTCAACAGCACAAAATAAGTTCACTTCTCTCAAAATATTCCTTCGATACGATGCTGAAAATATGATGTGATGTTGATTCTACAGAGGGTTTCAGTTTTTAATAACTACAGAAGCTCCCTGCAAGTATGTAAATTAGCTTTGAAATCTCAAAACAAAATATACAAGTGCAATATTTTCCAAGATAGAGTTAAAAATGTCCTATGATGCCCTATGAAAAGTTGCAATTAATGGAAATGTTCCACACTCCTTCTAACATTCACCATTAGAAGGGCTTTTACTTTAACTATTTTGATCTAATACATAATGCAGGAACTATGAATAACACGTCAGAAAAAAGCGAATATGGATTTACATGACCTCGTGAACACAGTATGAGAAATTTTCATTTTCAAATCTCTTTGCAGCATGGTATTATGCAAAGAATTATTCTCTCGCAAAAATCCTACACGTATAGCTTTGATTTTACTCAATATTTATGTTTCAAGTAGTCGCGTTATCGTAGGAAAACATCCACTGTTGAAGACATGAATGCTCCGTTAAAAAGATTTTTTCAATTGAGTGCTACAAAGACATTTGGGTCTTAGCTTAATTTTCACTGGGCACCACCAGCCACATCGAACTTCCACCTTTTGGGATGAGCAAAAATGACTCAAAAGCTCTTCGAATTTCCTAGCAATTATGCGTAAAACCAAGCACTGAGGTAATTTGATTTTACTCGTGACCCTCGCACACCCTCCTAACAGGGTTATAAGGTTTCGGAGCTAGAATACGAAGCTGGTATGACCTCCATTAGGAAACACGTAACTCTGTCTTCAAGCACCTCTTTGAGGCCGTGCGACGTGATCGAAAGTACGTACATGCGTCGTAAACGTGGGCGTAATTCCCCCTGTGCTGTGTTGGACGTGAACCTTGGTTTCAGAAGCTTTTATGACCGGTTCTAAACAAAGAAACTGTGTGTAATCCGAAGCGTCCTGGAAGTAATATATGCGATCATATCTATCATGCTGAGATTCACAAATTTTTCGTAATAGGTAAATAATTTTTCACTTTGACGAATATTTATCTCAAAGAAACGAAATAGTCCGCACTGAATTCCATACGTTCAAACATACGTTCACGCAAACTGTATACATAAAACGACGAGCTGGATTTCCTAACGATAAAGTACAGAAAATTACACTAAAGGTCGAATAACAACAAAAAAATGTTTTAAGTCGTTTCGCTACGAAGAAACATTGATCCTGAGGCCAGATCAAAGGATTTTCAAAAAGCAGCGAGCGCTCAAGATCCTAAGGCGCTGTAATGAGACACACTCATCCCCTTCAAGAAAGCATTTGAAAATTCTCCCCGCCGTGATGCCTGAAGTCCCTCAGGAAACGTTGAAGAACAATCCCCTTTACGCATCTCACTGCACTGGATGCGAAATATCCACATAGTGATATAGAAAACCAGCGCTGAAAATGATTCATTTATGAGCGAAGAAAACAGTCTGACGGTTAAGGTAAATATTCTGCTCAGGAAAACTTGGCTTCTAGTGAGCCAGTGAAGTATATCCATTCACGAAATAAACGAAACTATTCTACAACTCTCATCTTAGAAGTTCAATTTTCATCCAAATTCCAGCAGCNTATATTATATTTAACATATATATATATATATATATATATTAGGCACTATATATGTATATACACGCAAGTACAGCATTTTATTTTCAACATAAAAATGAGCCTTCTTGTAAATGAATGTTAATTAGGCGATGATGTTTAAGTACTCTAAATCAATTGATGCAGCTGGCCATGAAAACACTTTTTAAAATTCAATTCCCCAAATGCAAGCTCGTGGACTAACTCGATCCTAAAACCTTAATTTGACCCCTCTCTCAAATCCAATTTTTAATTATTGGTGAAGAATAAATTGACAAACTAGTTTTTTTTAATATTTCGTTAAAAGATCCAAACACAATAAATTAGGCGACTTGTACATAGATACAAAAGTATAACAAGTGACGACAACCTCAACACAGCAGCAAGATGAACAAGTTCACTGTGGCGGCTCGTCAGTCGCACACTAACAAATATCTACGTAGCTTTTCTACTCCCATGCGCCACGTGCCTCGTCTACTTTTAGCGCTAGACCGCTCGGAGATCACGGCCAGTTTATGCCTCTCAAAATTGATGCGGAGGTCAGTGCCCGTCTACACTTGTTGCCAGGCTGACATAAATCCTGGTCTGAGCTACGCAGTGAAGATGGGAGCCTACTGCAGCCCTCCTCCAGAAGCGAGCATCTCGCAGCCCCGATGGAGCAGTTTGAAGCTCATGGAAACAGGCACATATTCTTTTTTTTAAACTAATCGTATGAAATTTGCATGTTACACACAAATATTACAAAGACGTTAGTAAACCATAGACGTCATTAGATATCGGAAAATGTGCAACAGCACGAAAACAAATACAACACATCAACGTACAATGCTGAAAAACAATAGATGATACCGCATACAAGCTCCGTAGATCAGCTAACTTTGATGTCCATCAACACAAAGTGATCTTAACAATTAAATTTGATTTTTTACACTATTTTCGAGATATATATTCATAAGTTCATGACTGTGACAACAGTGCGCCAAATATTAGAAGACGAAACAACTCAAGGAAGAGAATCATGCAGTAATTATAAAGTAAAAAACTTCTACGCTAATACTATTTAACATTAACCTAGACTCCAAGCACATTATAAATGACTGCCTTCTCCCATATGGCCCTGAAGGCGCAACAATTAAAACATATTGAAAAAAATATGAAAACGTTAGTCTCGCGAAGTATAAAAATCGACTTCTTGAAATACGAAAGAGCTCCACTGGGGATGGCGTCCGCAGCGACACTTTTGTTCACAAAACAAGTGCCTAGCATGAACTTCGAAGGATTCGTGGACACTAGAACGTACATTTTCTCGGGTCACAACTGCTCGACTTCAAACCTAAAGCAGGCTCATGATACGAAAGAAAACCGTGCTTCAGAAGCCATCTAAAATAACACGTTCAGTTGCACATAAATACTTTAAAAAATATACGCAACATAAGAAATTGGAGGCAAAGAAAAAATATCTGGTGCAGTACGCAAAGACCTTTTTAGAAAAAACACTTCGCATTAGAAACGTAAGCTTTCGAGACAAAAAGGCTTTGTATATCAAATGAAAACTCGTGTGACAAATAAAACCTTGGCTAAAGATACCTTGAGTTTAGTATAGAAGATCTTCGAAAAAGAACAGGGTGAAAAAAAAACATTTCACACGAAGAAAACTTCAGTGTTGTTGAGCCATGATGCAACAATGAGACGACTTAAGTTTCAACGATTTCATGATAAAAAAAATTCTATTCCAGAACAATACTGTTTGTTGATTACTTGCTTGGTTTGTTCGTAGGTTTCTCCAGCCCCATACCAGTATTTCACAACAGAATATTACTGCCAGCGCAATTTAATTCTATATAAGCTCCCTGGACAAAAAATTAGTCACATATTGTTTTTCGAGCTCCAGTTATTTACTACGTTCATGAATCGATTTTCGAAAGATGTGATCGATGTTTCGGATATACGCAAGAACTGAACAGGCATCAATCTTCTTTCAGAGCTGGCAAGGAATAGACTTGTTTTTTAGTTGCTCCACACCGATGGGACGAAAGACAACAAGTTTTGCCATTCGCACAAGATCTGAATGAAGAAAGACATGGTGCTTTGCTTATCTTTCAACATGACAACTGCCGGGTACATCGGGCTAGAACCGTCATTAATTAACATGACAGTCAACTTCTAATAAATTCACTGTCATGACATAATTTGTCGGCTTATAACATATACAGTAATGACATGACATAAATTTGTCAGCTAAGTCCCCAGATTTAAACCCAATAGAAAATTTGTACGGAACGACTTGAATGACGAGGCAGATATCAAAGAGATCGTCCAGGCACTGCTGCCGCACGACGAGGTCATTTGGTAAAAGAGTGATTTAAAATCGACCAGGTGTACTTCAGGACACTCGTAGATCCAGTGACGAGCAGTATTGCCGTCATTATTCTTAAACGTAAAAGTCCTACAAAGTATTCGGAGCAGGTAACTCGTTTTTTGCTCCCGGAGCTCATATATTTGTATATCTAGTTATTAATGAAGGAACTGAGCAGGACTATATTGACGTGCATCTGCACCAGACGCGCTGATATGCGGCAGTGTCGTAGAAAGAATACCTAATATCGTATCGCAAATGAATGTAATCTCTGTAGAGGAGTTCAAATGTCTCATTTGATAGAATACAATATGACGTAATTTTGATGGTAACATAAATAATTTGGTTATGAATAGTTTATTTCAAAGGAAACGACGAGGAAATATTTGTGACCTATTACACGCTTCATTGGGAAAATATCACTTATCTTAAGAATAATATAATAAATGTCATTTTTGACGGGTGGCTTATACTAGTCTAATACAAATGTTATGCAGTTCGTGCAAGTAGCCCTTTTCTCTGACCTGCCCATCATTCAATAAAACTTGAACACTTACCACTCTCAAAACGTTCATTCACAAATTTATTAACAACGGCGACTTCGTACAATCGTATCTCAATGCAACCTACAGTGAGAATCAATCACTTACCTCAGCCTCAATTTTGCACACACTCTGAAGTTCCCATGAAACCATTCCAATATTTCACCAAGACTCCGCAGGAAGAGACAGTAACTTCTTTAAATCTAAAAGCCTCCTCTAGGCACCTAAATCAACTCTGTCTTGCAGCATCTCGAGAACCATAAAGTCCCGAACATCACATTTTCCTACGTCCAATATCTTTCACTTTCTTCTCTAACCGTAAACACATCATCGACATTCCGTAACCTAAGTACAGTAAAGCCGCACTAAATTCCCATGGAACTATACATACCTTCTATCATTTACGCATATTGCGTACATTGCGTATTTACTATTAATTCTGTTCCATACTAAGTTAAAACTATGCAACTATTATCGACCTTAAATTACAGTGCGAATTTAATCGCCCAATTTGTAGCCATCAACTACATATATCAAAGGCCGAACACCCACAACACTAAATATATGAACAAAACTTTCAAAAAGATTCAGGGGCATTCGCCACGCGTTGCATCTCGGAAAGCACTCGCTGAATATTCCGTAGACGAGGACTGACTCTGGCAAGCCGTGTAGCATCAAAGGTATTGGCGACTCCGCACAGCGTTGCAGGCGACAGCTAATTTATCGGGACTATGATAAGGAATGGGGAATCGAGAGCACCGCAGCATTTGGAATTGGAAAAACGCAAATCAGAAAATTGGAAATTGAAGGCCAATTGGAAGAAAATCAATATTGGAAACTATCGAAGCTTGAGAGCCATTTAATGTTTCGATGGTGGCAATCCTACCGTGCATATTGATTGGTAACTATAAGATATTTGAAATATTTAAGCCGTAAACGCCATAAACTATAAATATCTATACGTAGATACTTAGCCAGTTCACTGAGTGGAGTGGAGGTGCGCTCCACTCCACTCACAAATGTGCAATGCTAAAAACTATTAAGCAGTCAATGTTTGGATTTTCGACAGCATAATACTGTTAACATAAAAAGTGCAATGCTCATGAATAATCGTGCAAAAATCCAGGATTAAAGAACCACACGCGTAAAACACAAAAAATCATGAACGTTCAATGCTGGTATAAAAAATACAATTATGATAACAGAAATCAGAAACAAACATCCACCATTATGACAACGGCTTGTGCTCAAATCATTTGATCGCTCTATTTCAAATGTAGAAGAGACCTTAGGAGACCATAATACCTAGTGTAACTAATTTGCCAAAGCATCTATAGTTAAGCAGAATTTTGTGCCCACCAAGTATTTTTGTACATTATTTCATGCATTTTTCGATGAGGCGATGTAAAAGTAAAAGCGGGTAGGGTACACGTACATAGAGCCGATCTAACGCTCTGGAAACATTAGAGCCATGAGGTAAAGATGGAACGGATTATAGACATCACTGAGGGTGAACTATTTATGTAGCATAAGGAATAATTCATGGGATCCGTTAGCCAGGGCGTCGCTCACTCTTGAATGATTGGAGTAGCGGTAGATGAATGATTGAATGAAGGCAACGGTAGATGCATGTCATTTGCGCAGTATCTTCGCCAGTAAAACAACGAGAAACAGAGTATCGACATGGAAAGACGCCTGGAAATCTGAAGTATTCAATATTGTTATTCAATCGAGACAGGCAACAAATCTCTATGAGTAGCAAGCTGGAACTCAAAAGCGTACAAGACAATAATAATTAAGTTGCAGTAATAAACCGCACACTTCTGCTTCTAACTCCCAAAGCGAAGCGCGTTGGCTAAAAAGCGAGTAAATCAAACAATCAAACAATCAAACAACGGAGGAGAGCTCAATTGAACTTGGACATATGATGATATGGAATGGAGTTGATTCAATTTCAATTTGTAGAAGCTTTTCTAGCCTTTTATGCTCAATGTCGTATCCGTAATAATTACCCCAATTGCAGCAAGAAAGTGTGTGTGAAGATAGAGTAACAGCCAAGAAATTCTCTTCCTAAGGAAAGGAAGAGTTGGTTGGTGAAACGCTCCCTTATTCAATTCATTTTATGCACATATTCCACGCACATTTCCCACGTTTTCCATCATTTTTACAGATTCTAAAGTTCAAACATTAATCATTCAGGTCGCAAAAAAAGCAAATCCTTTCAAGAGTCGACGACTTTGTCAGTACGCTCTCATTGAGCACGTACACAAGAACACCAGGACAAGTAAATTTCCTCGTAGCGCTCAGGATTGCCTCGCTGCATCGCGAATAGGCAGAAATCAAACAAACAGCCTCAGAAAAAAAAACAAATTAGTGCAAAAGAGTAAGGTGGACACCCTCATCACTCCGGATCGAATCCGCGTAACACAAGACAAACAAATTTCATACTTGTCAAGTGCACGATTCTTCAGCCCCTAGAAATGTAGAAAACGAAATGTTAGGCCATCTCTCCGTTACGACTGAGGAGCACAGTATAGAAAGTCATTTTCCTGTGTCATCTTTCAGGTAATCCGAGTGTGCATTGGATTCTCATTACTACTAAATTTTAATTCGATGTTATCCCAAATAACAGATGTCAGTAAGCTAGAACGACATGAGGTTAAACTTTGTCATACTCAATGCTGACAAGTACTCTGCAGGTACATTATTAGGTTAAAAGCTGTACGCCGCCTAATTGTGTAAGTACACTCAAGTTACTTCTGTAAACTGTTCAGTATTATGAAACATTTTGCATGAAAACACGAGCGCGCATTGCCCTCCCAACATCTGAGTCAAACCATCACATCAGAAAGAACGATCCTTTCGTTTGCGCAACTGAAAGAAGCTGACGATGGGGACCCGATCAATTGACATCCACAGGGCCACGTAATCAGAGGCCGGAGTCTCGATCAATGTCGCAAAGGATGCAAACTTTGAAAAGAAATACGACCTCGAAGGCCGAATTGGCTCCTAGCGCAGCAAACGCCGTCGCGCTCAGATTGGCTTCCCGTCATACCCGCTTCGAGATTTGTAAATCGACCGATGTCCCTCTTACGTATGGAGGTGAAGTGAGCGAAATTCATACCGATGATATGAGCATAACGGGTGGGTAGCTCTTTTTTAAATAAAGTTAGCCCTTGAATTAGAGTGACAATATATTCAAAAGCATATCCTAGACTACGAGCTTGTAAAAAAATAATGAAATAATATATTACATTCGTATGAAATTCCTCGCTACTCGCCCCTTCGCTCACTACACACTCCCACTCGCCCCTTCACTCACCACACACTCCCACTCGCCCCTCCACTCACCACACACTTCCACTCGCACCTCCACTCACCACACACTCCCACTTGCACCTCCACTCACCACACACTCCCACTCGCCCCTTCACTCACCACACACTCCCACTCGCCCCTTCACTCATCACACACTCCCACTCGCCCCTTCACTCACCACACACTCCCACTCGCACCTCCACTCACCACACACTCCCACTCGCACCTCCACTCACCACACACTTCCTCTCACCCTACACTGCCAGTTCGCAGCAAAGCTACTGCTCTGGTCTGTAGTGAATCATAGCTGCATAGCTACACAGCTACATAGATGCACAGCTGCATAGCCGCATAGCTGCATAGCTGCATGCTGCACAGCTGCATAGCTGCATAGCTGCATAGCTACGATGAAAAGGATAATTATAATTATCCTTCTACACACTAAGGAGCTCATAATTATGAGCTCGTAAACTCTCGCACACGCATTGAAGCTTACCGTCCACCCCGCGACTCGCACTCAAGCTAAACTCAAACACTCGCTCATTTAGATACGTTATATCTCTAACAAGCTCGTAAGTCTCTTTCTGTAAACACATTTCCATTAGAGATCACTACTAAGTTTCTTACTCGGGGCATTCAAAGACGTAGCGTCTCACTGAACATTTCTCTCGGTCGCTCAACGCGCAATCCGACCGGATCACTGTTCCTCTTGATACTTTTCCTCTCTTTATGCACTCACTCGCAGCTCCTATTTATTCATCGTTCGTGTTCGGGGCATCGTTAGTGTTCGGTACATCATTCGAACCCCCGCGCCATCTACACTAACGCATCAGTCGAATGCGTTCATTATCACAAATCCAACATTTCCATAACACCCAAACCTCCGCTAATCGAACAGGTTCCATCGCATAAAAATTCACGCGTTTGTTCCGTTTCGTTACCTAACAACCACGCAATGATATGAACAACGGTAACCTGCACAGTGATTCATTCATTATTCATCAGATGCTGACACAGTTGCGGGAGGCTGACATCCTGATAGCCGTCAGATGGAGTCAGCACTACCACCCACTAGTCGTCCTGACAACCGTGGACACACCCACTAGTCGTCCTGACGACCGTGGACACACGCACTAGTCGTCCTGACGACCGTGGACACACGCACAGTCGTCCTGACGACCGTGGACACACGCACCAGTCGTCCTGACGACCGTGGACACACGCCATACGCAACACTCACGTCACACTCACGCAACACTCACGTCACACTCACGCAACTCTTACGTCACACTCACGCAACACTCACGTCACACTCACGCAACACTCACGTCACACTCACGCAACACTCACGCTCCACCACCACCAGGAAGGCATCACATCGCGCCTATCAGAGAGCAGATTCTGAGCATCGCGCCTCACCTGCGACGAGTCTTAAATATTTCAAGAGGAAGCCTCGACGGCAACTTTAACGTTGCCGTTTTCTTCTCGAGAGAAAGGTCGACGAAAAAAAATGTGAAAGAACACGTTTACATGGGGTGACTGTTTCAAATCTTGTTCCTTAAAAATTCTTCATGTCACCAATGTTCAATGAATAAATATGAGCAACCACTTCCCTGCATACGCTTCATTGTTGTCGGAAGAAAATTTTTGTCTTCAAAATTTAGATATAAATGTGCAACCATGCAAATCTATTGTGATCTTTTTCCCTCAAGTATAAAAAAGATGATCATGGTACGAATGCTTCACGCGTGAGCGATTGTGTAGACCAACAACCATAAAATTTTCGAGTAAGAAGGTTTCCTTAGTCTTTTGCGAGCAAAATACTTCATTTTAATACACAAATATTCATATTTTTCGAAGCTTCCAACTCAAAGAGCGTGACAAGCGGTGACTCGAATGGCTAATCGGCTTATTTTGCCTTCAAGGCCTACATTTACATCTCAGAAAAAGGAAAGCTCTTGAATCGAACTGAACTGACATAAAGTAAAACATTTGTTTTCAAATGCCCAAGAGTTACAAAACAATTTAGTGGAACTGAGAATAGATACAATGTACTTTACTATGGGCAGACCTATTTGGGGCACTCCAGTAGGGTTGCATGTTAATTCATTCAAAGCTCCATAACTACGACACATCAAATACCATCTCAAGGGAGCGAAGAGAACAGACCATTTAGCATGGACTATAGGGAACGTGGAATCCATGCACAGGTGGGCTCCCACATAGGATTCCCAGTACATAGAAATAGCAAGTTGAGAAGGAAGGGGAAGAAATGATGAAGAATAATCGGCGAAAAAGGCATGAAAATAGACAGATGTCCCGAAAAGGATAAACGTGGGTACATGAAAGGATGAAAGTGGGTACAAAAGAAAGAAGTCCCGAAAACCTATGTATAGCTGAAGTAACCTATCAAATGGCAAATTTAGCACTCAAATGAATGTTTAGTTAGCACAGTACTCGTTGACTCTGTTAATATCCTGAGGGTAAAACCTATAATGTGTAATACTCTGAAAATTCTTGCAGTAAGTTCGAGTACCGAAAAAAACAACTCATTATCAACAAATATTTCACAAAAAATTAATGGAGGTGACCAACATAACTTGAAATTTGCGATTCTATGAATCTGATTAAAATTAGTTCATATTTCTTAGTATACGCCATCGGCTAATTAAAAAGATTTTACTAAATTCTCAAGCTTATCAAAAACTCGTGGAAATCACACCACTATGTATCTTTTATCATGAATTTTTCACACTCGAAAACAAATTCCAAGAAAAGACCTATCTTGGCAAGCATATTCTCATATTTTTCAGATACACACACTTTTCATAACAAAATCGATGACAATCTTCGGAGTAAAGAATTTTACTCGGCAGTCCCCGGATATGACCGAGGCGTATCCAGCCACGAGGGTGTTGGGCCCATCACCGGAGGGATTAGGACTTTGTCCGGGCGGCGTCAGGGCTTATACCAAATTCCTCTCGTGATATTGCAAGGAGGCCATCTGCACATATTGCACGAAATCCCTCCACTGATACTGCACGAAGTCTCGCTGCAAATTTCGCTCGAAATCTCACAGTAAATTTTCCTCACAGCAAGCTCAAATGAAAATACTGCGCGAAATCCCAGTAGATGTTCCACAAAATTCCGCTGCCCATGATGCACGTAATCCCGCTTAAAATAGCTACAAACATCGTACTCAATCCTGCCGTACCTAGATATTGAACGAAAACTCCTTAGAGACAAAGTACAACTCCCGCGGTACATACCGTACAAAAGGTCGCATCAGACACAGCAGGAAGAACCTGTCTGGTTATGAACGGAACCCCAGAAGAACGTTGCGGTAGCCAGCTGAGCCGTCATGGCCCAACGATGTTCCAGCAACAAGGGAGGTGGGTTGGTTCCAACACCTTCACACCAGACCTCATTATTCGCTCACATTTATCGCTAATCTTATATATTATAACACACATTTTTGATTCCCATTAAAAACTTTTTTCCCAAACACCAGCCATTAGCGTACAAGGATGATACACAGGTTTGTTTCTGCAAAGGAAATTCGAGTAGCAGTGTTTATTTGTAATGATTACTAGTTGAATTTCCATTTCAAATTATTGGTGGACAATTATTTCAAGTAAATAATAAGTACAGATATTTTTATCGTGACCTGAGAGCAACACTGTACCAAATTGAGTTAGAGGGAAGCTTAGAGGGCAAGTTTTGCGGGGTCACTACACTCGTATCAGAGGGCGCAACTACGTAACCGAAACATGCCGGAAGTGAACATCGCGGTCTAGATTGAAGGTAAACTGGACACTCCGTCGACATATGCTGACAAACACAATGAGGAACAAACTACGCTGCATTAGACGATAGGTCAACTGGCGAATAATTCCAATTCGTGAAGTATAATATTGATATCAGAGTCAAAATCTTTTAAACAAGGTGCAAAAGCCGTTAGCACTGAGTGAGTGTAACTGAGAAGGTGACTTACTTTTGGAATGGCAGCGTACAGCGCTCAAATCATTGAAATAAGCTCAAGCAATATGTCTCATTTTGTATTACTGAAATCAAGAAACTATCAAAACTATTTGATAGTTTCTATTGTAACTCAAGATGTCCATAATTTGAACAGTTGACACCTAACAGGCACGTCCATAATTTGAACAGTTGACACCAACCAGGCATGTCCATAATTTGAACAGTTGACACCTAACAGGCATGTCCATCCAGTATGTCCAACGGATAAGACACTGCTATATAATCCTCTATAAACCATAACTCAACAGGTTCTATGCTTCAGAAGAATTTCGTCTATTATAGAAGAGCATTCGCCAAAAAAAGCAAGAAACAGAATGAAATGACGAATATAGAATAAAATTTCTTTATTTCGCACTGCTTGATGAGGTGCGTCGCAAGCTGTATGTCAGGTTCTCTTCGCGCAAGCGCAATGAGAGCACTGAAAGCGCTACCTATTGCCTGAAAATGAAATTTTGGACACAAAATAATATTCTTTAAAATAACTAACATACAATTTAACTTCAAACTTGGCATGCCAACACACTGGCCGGTAGTTCGACCATAGTAATCTTAGAACAGAATGCGCACTTGTCTCAGGTGATCTCCCAGACGGAGCGAACTTGCTGCTGCACGCGCCGCGCCGGCACGCCTGGAGCTCGTGCCGCGAGGATTTCTCGCATGAGCACCCGTGCGAACGTGTGCATGTACGCGTGGGTGAGTGTGCATGTGCTTGAGTGTGCACGTGCGTGAATGTGAACAGTCTTCCTCCGTATTGGAACCCAGACTCTTCAACTCTCTGCCAAAAGATCTGAGAGAATTCGATGGTTCCCTGGACGTCTTCAAGAAGAAGCAGGATAACTTTCAACAAACTATCCCTGATAAGCCTCCCTTGCCTCACTATCATCAAACGGCAGAGGGAAACAGTCTCATTCAACAGCTCGCGGATATGCGAAGGCACACCATGCACACAAAGCGGCGGCACCCCAGTGTGGCCAGGGCATAAAGGCCCAAACATTTTCAAGGTATTCAAGGTGTGCACGTACGTGAGTGTGCACGTAGGTGTTGGAGCGCTATGTGCGTGTGCACGTGCAAGCACACGCGCGCATAACCTTGCATATCCGAAATTTGAACGGTTAATGACCTACCATGCACAACAAAGGGGAAACTTTCACTATCAATAAGAGAAAATAATAACTTCAACAATATAAAAAATTGTTGTTTTCGAACACTTTTTGCACAACAGTTGTTTCTCAGTTGCATGAACATCCATTGAAAGGAAGCACACACGATTTTTAGGAATCATATTTTATGACGAACTCTTACATTCATTTCGTTGCGATCATTTTACGTCCAATTTACACGGAATATAATCCGTTAGGAGAGATAAGCATATACAGCAGCAGGACGACAACGCTGTCGCCAAGCTGAGGTAATCCAGACGCCGGTCTGCCTCTCTCGCGAACTCGGGGCCAGAAATAAATATCATCGACTTTTTCGCGCTTATGTAGGATTTCACCGCCGATTGGCCAAGCTAAGATTTATTCACAGGCATACATGTCTTGAGGCTCTCGCATGAATAAATGCACGAGACACTCTATGTAATAATGTAAGGACTCCAGGAGGAACAGAATTTAGAGGCTTCTTTTTCAGAAATACATTCTACCCTCGACACGGCTGTCCTGCGAATACAAGGGAAACAATGACCATAAAATTTCTCCCTTTTGGCCGTGGGATTTCGTCCTGCGCTCGGTGAGTGTACTAAAGGATATGTCCGTTTCGGCACGTCCTACGTGTGTCGGCACGTCCTACGTGTGTCGGCANACCTCCTACGTGTGTCGGCACGTCCTACGTGTGTCGGCACGTCCTTCGTGTGTCGGCACGTCCCACGTGTGTCGGCGCCTCCTACGTGTGTCGCCACGTCCTACGTGTGTCGCCACGTCCTACGTGTGTCGCCACGTCCTACGTGTGTCGACACGTCCATGACAGAAAATTAAGCGTATTTCAAATGTTCTTGTGTTACTCGAGACTGTGAAGTTCTCTTACGGGGCAGAAATGTAAAAATCCTTCGTTTTGGCAATTGGGCTCTGACAATGCAGTTAGTATAGCGAAGAACAGGGAATGAAAAGTGCATCATTTCCGGTCCAGTGAGGAAATTAAGATATATACAATAATGCTCAAGACTATCACCCGTGGTGACTGCGGGGAAAAAATGACCCAAAACGTCCACTTAATTTCAGAGCTCTAAGAAATTTTTACAGAGAATGAAGAATAAAATAAAGCATTTTTCAACGTCAACCCGAGAGTACTCCAAACATTGTTCTTGCAGCTCCCGGACTGAGACAATATTGATCCTTCAATTGAGGCTGAAAAGGGTGAAGACAAGGAACTGGGCTAATTCGCGGAGCGCCTTACGGCCCGAACACTGCAGCATGCCGGTCAACACAGGGGGATCACGTCGGCAAACATGAGAAAGAGAGCTAACTCTGAGGATAGGCTCCCAAAAATGCGTGTTCATACCAAATAGGCTTTAAAAACAAGCCAGATCTCAAATACGCTTGAAAAATATGGGTCTTTGAACTTTAAATGTGAAGGCAAACATGATTTCATTAGCCTTGAAAAGGCTTTTTGACCGGCGACAAAATTGATTTTTGGGTAGTTTAATAAGGAGGCGGGTGCTAGCGTAAGGTGCGGTGTCCGCGCAGCTTATTGAGGAACATTGCGCGTTGATGCAAAATCGTCGTTCCCGCACTCCGTATGTCCGTGTATGAAGGACGGCGAGTCTGGACGGTGTTACAATTTCGAGAGTTTATACGCCTCGATGTGCGGGACAAGTAAATTTTAATTGAGAATTGGTGAGCTAAATTTGACTAGCCTAATTTCTCGAAAACTGATAACGAAGGTCTTTTTAAAAACACAAGCAATTCAAGTAGGCTGATAATTATTCGCCCCGCTCGCGCCACTTCAATACATGCGGACGTGATGCGCGGAAGTGAGCATCGGTGCCACGAACACATATTTTTTCTATTAAATTCAAATCTAATCAACTACAATCATATCGGCAGTCATAAAAAGCGATAAATTTCAGCGACTGAAAAATTAAACAATGATCAGGAAAATAACGTGTTGTATAACGACGATATGAATGCTTTCGTTTGTGGCATATGTAACAAGTTCAATCATTTCAAACAGAAGTTCGGGAATAAGAAAAGACGAGCCCGTAGCAGAAAATAAACATCGAAACTTCTCGAAGGTGAAATTTCGATAGTAATTCATCATAAAGGCGAATTTCAGAACATTGGTTCGTTGTTTCTGTTCATAAAATGAATACTTAAATACCAACATTCTGTGAGTCACCTCCGCACTGCAATAATTATAAATTCAACCTAACGTTCTCCCGGTATCAGAAGAGCAGCTGCTGCGTTGAGTATAAAATATTACCTACAGGGGGACTGAGTGGCTTTTTTGTGCCATTCCGACATTTGAGTTCACTTCAAGACCACCAGCTCCGCGTAGTCAAAGTTTCGCCGCTGTCAGGATAGTATAACGCGACTGCTTGGCCATTCGACCACCAAGAGACAGTGGAAAATAGGAAATTAAGAATAGATTGGGAGAAATTTCCTAGGCAGGAAAAATTAGGTCTGTCAACGGATACTGCAATTAATCAAGCATACTACTGTGAACCCATACATTTCGTATTTTAAATATTTTAAAATAAATAAAAAGAAATGTTTACGGAGTTAATTTCGAGTCGTTCTAACGCTGGTTTGCTCCCAAAAATAAGTCGGCTTAGACTCGCAGAAAATATTTCATAAGTTTATCAGATTTCTGATCCATCAAAATCACCTACTGCAGCGTCTAATACTAGGGATAGTTGTGGAAAAATTGTAGCTCTGAGAAATAAAGCAGAGACATGCATATATATGAATGTAAATGAGGGCATTAATTTCCCGTAGAGTTTCCAACGTCTGTCTCCAGATTGTCCAAATCAAGTTTTGCGACCAGCTAAGTTAGAATTTTCTGGTAGTTTCGCTTTGATTACTGGCCACTTTTCTTCGAATGCTATACATTTAGATTCAAATGATGATGTAGTGAATATTTTAGTTCTCTGACGTACGCAAAACAAACACCAGAGAGACTGCTAGGAGCGTCCTTAACATCTTGATACATGCGAGAAGAGAATATGTTTTTCGTCATCGAAGAACTTCAGAATAACTGTCTTTCGTGGTAGCCACCCCTAGGAACGAGTATTATTCATACTTGCTATGAAAATATTACGAAATGCCTCATCAGTAGTGAAAGTCAACCTTATACAGATTTGAATACGTACTTTCCTCATTCGCAAGTTCTCTTTGGGCTCCCGCTGGTCAGGAATTTTGGCTCATAAATACATTGACAATTTAAAGCATTGGGCCTGTTTGATAAAATTAAGGGCAAAATTCATCTGAAGCACTTTGAAATGCAAAGTTAACTGAAACAATTATATGCAATGTGAATTACCATGTCATATTTTATTTATTCATTCCCTAACATACTAACACAGATTGGTCGATTGCTTGCTCGGTTGGTTGGTCCGTCTCTCCGTCACGCTCTTAAGGATTTCGATAGGAGAAAATTCCCGGGTGCATACATCTAATAATAATTAGCGAGACTGTCAGAGAAGGCAGTCCGTATCAATGACACTGAATATGACATTATTTTACGTCAGATTTACCGTAAATGAGAGGGCATCTTTAGAAATTAATATCATTTATCCCGCTACTTTTGGCGGGGCGTGGCGACTAGTGATATAAATAACCATAAGTCTAAGATGAACTTTCCAAAAAATACCTAATCGATTGTCGTAAAAGCATTTACTTTAAAAAAATATCACGGAAAAAAGTTGCACACTTGACACTCGAATTATGACAATTAAAATTAGACGAAGTTCACTATCACACGTACGTGTACTGAATACAACACTTACCTCATAAAAAATAAGAATTACCATAGCAAGATACATAGTAAAAGTAAGGATAGCAACGCTTTATTAACTCAGACTATCTCGCATCGAAACTAAAGGGGCCATTTAGTATGGACTTTGGATAACGGAGAAACTATGCGCAAGGCGTGTTCCCACACAATATCCCCTGGGCATAAAAACAGCAAGTTAAGAAGGAAGAGGAAGAAGAGATAAAGAGTTATCTATGAAGAAGTCATGAAAATAAAAAGAAGCGAAGTGGGCACGAAAGTTAGAAGACCCAAAAGTCAAGCTATTGTTCAGGTAACCTAACGATGCCCTCCTGGGGACTCAAGACACATAGAAGAGCGTGAAAAGATATGGTACACAATCTACTTCGTTATATCATCACAGATTGAAAGATATCAAATTACAGAAGCAGCACGAAGCTATAATTAACTGCTTCTCTGAGCGACTGCAAACGAAGGCATAAATTTTACGCAACATATCTTCCTTCAGTCTCAACTTTAGAGTAGTAATGCAATATGTGTTTTACAGCCGAGTGTGGCTATATTCTGCGAAATTACTATATCTTTCATTTTTCCATTTAACATTTTTTTCTGTGGAATCGTGGCAGCGGCACAGCGCGTCGGGAGCGCCCAAATGAAATACTGCGGAAATTGGAAGCACCCTACCTCCGCGGACTCGCGAATATTCGTAACAACTATAAAAAATTTAAAAGTATTTTTGGATAATTAGACACGTATTCAATAGGATCTTCAGCATTTCATTATTGCCATGAATAGCATCCAGCACAAAATAATGCTCGAGTGCATGAGGATGTACAGTATGGACCCATATCACCTTCGAACGCTTGAACATTTTGCAATATTGCCTTCAATAAAAGATCTTCATATACTGTGTTCATGTCTCTCGAGACGTCATTGGTTGTGAAAAATAATTAAACGATTAATGGTTAGTTCAAACACTATATTTTCAGACATCCACTAAGGCTGCTTGACGTATGCAGATTAGCTTGAGCACCATTTTAGCTCTGTTCTCATTAACGATTTAATAAAGGATTTTTTAGGCGAAATATTTAAACAAGAACAAAGGAATCCATCAATATTCATTATATTAAGAATACTTTTAATATTTCCTAGAAAGAATTGTTCAAAAGTCGCTACCGTATTTGCAAATACAGACATGTTAACGTATGTACGCCCACGCGTATGTGTACGTTTAATACATGAATATGAATTTGCACAGCGCGTACAAATAAACGCAAGCAGGTATACTCATGAGCAAATAAGTACAGAAACATAACATTATGTATGTATCTTTCTATAATTATAGCAAGTCCGTGCGTGTGTGTATATTTATATACATACACACATTAGCCTCAACCAAAAGGGTGAAAACACACTGATGTACACGTAAATACACGCAAGTTCAAGAAATTGTACTGTCACACGAGCATTTACAAATACCTCGATAATTTATAGATGTATACACCTTGATGATTTATACAGGTACATACCTCAAACATGTGAAAATACACCAATGTACACGCAAGCTTACATACATATCCACGCATGTGTGCATGAACACGTACACACATATACATCGCTCCGGACACACGGCATGGCAGAACAGGAGTCGCTCGGGAGACACTCCTCACAAACCTGTTCCAGCGATGCAAATCGCACAACTAAACACACAAAAAAATAAACTCTCCGACCGACTAGCGCCTGCGAGTGAACCAAATGCTAAACTCCAGCATTAATGGGGAGATGGATATGGGGGTAATTTAAAAGAAATAAAAATGGAAGAGATTGCAGGGTGAATTAAGAAAATATAAAGCGGGACCAAGTTGGGGGCTAGCGATTACTCGATGGACATAGAACTGATAAGATGCATGAGCCTGTATGACACAGTGAAGGCGAGTGCAAAATTTGAATTCGAAAATGAAAAGGTTTAATTTAAACGAAGTTTGAAGCGCTAGTCGAACAAGGCCTGGTCGCATCCAACGGCACCCAGGTCATGGAATGGCCATAGAAGACCAGCCCCAACGGCGAGCTAGGAGACAGCACATCGCAGCGAGAGCGGCCAATACTGCACACAATGGTAGACACTTCAAAGGCTTTCTTTCGACACCATTTCAATTCCGTGTACGAAGGCCGTTTGAAAACAAGCCAGATGAGTAATTCTCCTGAGAAACAACTTATTTATGACATAAAAGAATTATTGCGGAAGCAGTCGATTTCAGTTTATGCATTTGTGCAAATGTTTACGCTAGTTTTAGAGAAAATAAAAATTTAAAACTGAACTGTTTCATTTCTAGCGCCCTTCGTTCTTATACGGTTAAACCATGAACATAAAGATATTTCCATGAAATAGAGCTTCATGAAGAAGTATAAGAAGCTAAGTAGGGAAGCAAAGAGCTATATTTACATAGTGTGAGGTGGGCATAAGACTAACCAAAAATACCGTAACATTCCACAAACGAATCTACGAGCCATACCAAGTTGATGCTAGGAAAAATGCCCACGAGACAGTACTGCGCAATATCCGTGTGGGGCAAAATTTACGAAAACAGCTGCACCATTTGAGGCCAGCGACCAGTGAAAAGAGTGATAATCCTCCTCCTAACATACTTCCTCGCAATTCCAGCGTGTTCGCTTAGCTGAGACAACAATACAAGAGGAAATAGCGAGACAAACGAGGCATACCGTATAGCATCGGGAACATGTACATGCCAATGGCATGTATTCAGTTACGTAAAACATTACGCAGTAAACAATCCTTCAAGAAAACAACAGAAACAGAAGTAATTGCTATGCGAAGATGTTTAAATTTAAATATTATGCTATCTGATTTTCTTCAACTAGGTCAACCATATCACGAACTGAAGTATTTTATTTCGCTACGAACTTTATCACCATGAGCAGGTAAAAATCCTTGGTGAATTAAAGCCCTTCCCTCACGCGGCTTTGCATTCACGGCATAGAATGATGTGCGTGGACTGTTAGAGAGCCTCTTCTCCCGTGTGGAACAGACAAACATCCGATGTCTTGAAATCGGAACTTCTCGAGTGCTATGAATTTTGGCTTTAGATCAATGGAATCTTTCCTTAGATTATGCTTTGAGTCACTTAAGAACCGTGTAATGCTGCTGAATCTTGCTGGGGCTACACGGTGAATATTGATAGTGTTCCGTGATGTAAAAAAATCATATCTTCTTTATAACAAAACAGAGAGGAATGGGTTTTAATTCCACGATAACAGCTACTTAAGAGCACGCGAACTGTATTTGTACATCGCCTCGACATGACGTTATAATTTGTAACGCAGGTGGTCACATCGATGATATCCGATGGCAAAGTATCGTGTTTAATGAGCCATTGCCATAGAAAATATTCATTTACTGTTTGCTTGGAATCTAAAAAAAACTCAACCACGAATCTGGGTCATCCTGTAATTAGGAGAACTACAACCACAGGCCCTGAAGCTACACTTTTTAACTGGTATGTACATTAAAAAATCAACGTGCACACTCGTTTTGCAGGTCCTCCTTCCGTACGTACGAAGAACAAAAGACACATTGTGTCACATCTATCTAGCCAGTACCAAGCTCGGCAACCTCCTAAAATTCATCGTCCTAGTAGATAGAGCATCTAAACGAACAAAAGGGGAATAAAACATGACACACAAACATGCGATCTTCGTTTTTTAAACAAAATTGGGCGGACTCAGGATAGTCTACTTGGAATTGGACCGGATTCATCACACTATGGTGCGGAGTAGTGACCTGGTCGCGCAATTTAAAATCACTAACGTTCCTCGACAAGTAGACTACCGTGTCGCAAATTATAAAATAAAAAGGTTCTCATGATGAGTGAAATAAGCAAAGACGCAGCTGTTTGGTCTAAGGAAAACAATATTGTAGCACGTATTCGAACAGGTGCATATTTTTAGAAACTTGACTCCTTCTATGCCTCTATTACAAGCGGACAGGTAATTCTCTACTTAAACTTTACTACAGAATGCACACTGCTAATATAACCGGACTTGAAGTATCGAAGCAAACTTGCAAACCTTACTCCGTTATTCGGGCACCGCTCGACTAGGCCTCACCGGAGTGTCAATGGACAACTATGCGACACAGCTCGCGTTAAGACCGTCGAGCGGCGATCGTACGTCGATAATTGTTAGTCAGACAGGACTATCTGACTTACTTCTACTCTGATGAACGTCATCCATTCACCCTGGTTATCTCTAGTATAGTTCAGCCAGCACAAACTATTACCTACTACAGAGGAAGAATATAGCTTCGCTCCCGAGCTACCACAGTATAAGGGTTTCAGCAGTACATATTACTCATCCTTAAAAAATCACAAATGATAAACAATTCGGAATCGAGGGGCAGATCCAAAAGGAGTCGAAAACCAACAACTGAACTATTCCAACAAACGCAATCCACGAGCATCGCACAGTCTGCAAATGGTATTCAGCTAACCAAAAACCAATCAAACAATTTTCCAAGAGACCAAATCACAGCACGACGTGCATTGAACCCATGCAGAGAAATTCCGTCCAACTCCGATAAAATTTCAGTGACAAAGACTCCGTCGACCAACAAGGCAGTGCCTCGACAATCGTGGCAAATCGTTCCGAGGTTGCGCTAAACCTCGTCTCATGGTGCAAAGAAATCGCAGATTGAAGGACCTAATGAGCGCTAAATTGCTCGAGCATTTGTCAGACCAGGTTTTTAATCACCAGCAGCGCATAGGTAATTAGTTTGGAAGGCCCACATGTATAGAATATATTTGTCGCTCGTAGCCGTGCGCTAAGTCATGCATTCGTCAAGAACAATCGTTTCAGATTTCACAAGAGTTTGGGTTCCAGTTTCAAGAATTATGGTCAAAAATATTGAAAATTTTCATCCAGCTCCGTGCATAGTGTCCGAGATTTATATACTGCAGCAAAGACCAGCAAATCAAATGCATGACCAACGTCTACTAAACGAAAGAATTTTAACAATGGCTTCAATTTAAGGATTAATATCAGCAATCCGTGAAAATGCGCAAAATTCTATAAATAATGTTGCTATTACAAAACTAGTGAACAAATAAAATTATAGAATAGAATTTTTATAGTGCATACACACTTAGAGCATCGAATTATACCAAATAAAACTCGCTAAATTGACCACTGTAATTTTAGGGAATAATAGCAAACAAAAAAAAAACGCTCAAGTCGAAACGATTTAACCTCGTTGCGCAGCCCTCAAATCGCAGACCAAGTTGCAGCACAACCGCAAATAAGGAAATGTTGACTGGTTACTTGCTCTGAAGTGAATCAAAAATTGCTCTGCTTCAATCGTTCTCGAATTTTAGATAAAGTTTTAAGATTCAACGAGAGGAAATATGACCAAGTGAAGAAATGCAAAATCAAGGTATAAATTTTCTCACACTAATTTCACTGCTTTCTTCTTACTTGGAAGTAACGTGCATGAGACTCAGTCAAAGAAAGGGGATAAAATGTCTCTGCTCTCCATGAATTATTATCTGTTGTATCGTACACAATCCCGAGCTGTTTATTACGCCTGAATGTGAAGAAATAAGCAAGTGATTTTAAATCAAACCCCCAAAAGAATATAGAGCGGAATGGTCGGCAATACAGAACGACTCCTCTACACGCACGCGGCAATGGTGAGTATATTCTGGTGTAAAATATTTTATGACAGTGATTCGTAAATGGAGGCATCACTAACTCTTCAGGGGATGCGGTTACACGCCGGTGAGCTGAAATTCAATGAAGTGGACTGGAGCAATTTGATCACCAGGCGGTCAGCGTGCGCTGTGAGCAGGAGCACAGGCGTGTGCATTGTAAAGTAAAAGCCGGCCACACACAAGTCATGGTGCCTGTCCAGCGCGGTGCCGGTCCAGCGCGGTGCCGGTCCAGCGCGGTGCCGG